>WNYA01001850.1:0-51636 GCA_019512145.1 Engystomops pustulosus | reverse complement strand
GGGGGGGGGGGGGTACTTTATATATTATATGGGGCCAGAATTGTTTTGTTTTATACTGGGAGGGTATTGTATATATTATATGGAGCCAGAATTGTTTTATACTGAGGGGGGGGGTACTGTATATACTATATGTGGCCAGAGTCATTTATACTGGGGCGGGGGGTGCTTTATATATTATATGGGGCCAGAATAATTTTATACTGGGGGGCTGTATATATTATATGAGGCCAGATTCTTCTTTTCCTGGGGGGGTTATAAATTTATCGGGTCGGGTTTCAGCTGGGGGGTACAGTATATTACTAAGCTGGGGGGCTGTATATGGGGTACAATATATTACTAAGCTGCGGGGATGTATATGGGATACAGTATATTACTAAGCTGGGGAGGATGTATATGGGATACAGTATATTACTAAGCTGGGGTCTGTATATGGGAAACAGTATATTACTAAGCTGGGGGTCTGTATATGGGATACAGTATATTACTAAGCTGGGGTGGAGAGGATATGCAGCACATCATCCCCTTATCAAACGAGCTGTGTCAGGCAGAATTTTCAGGTGTTTCACCAGATACATAGTGGAACTCGGCCCATCTGTCGCCGCCATGCTGGAGACCTGAAGTTGCAATCATAGCAGCGCAATATGAATGCCCCATACTGTCGCTCTTAATCATGGAAGTCGTCTCCATGGCTGCCTCCACATGTCGTCCCCTTATCAAAAGAGCTGTGTCAGGCTCATTTTTCGGGTGTTTCACCAGATACGTTATGGAACTTGGTCACTATGTCGCCACCATGCTGTGTTATCGACTAAATATACCGTCAACCTTTTGTTGACATAGGAAATCATTTCAGCGCTTCTTGCTCACCTCCTTTGGTTCCTCTCTGCCACCCATTGGTTTGAAGCCTGAGTCCATTTAGGGTATGTCGCCGTGACACTCTCTAGCCTGCCGCTTCTACCGCTGCATGCCGTCCCCTATAGTGTCAGGGTCAATTATTCGATGTTTTAGATGCTATCTAGCCTCATTCGGTCACTCTGTCATGGCCATCCTGTTGCCCATAATTTTGGCATAATGGTGCGATTAAGCAGCCTCAGAGGCATCCATGCATGCTGCCCCTGCTGTTTCCTGTCCATTTCCGTGGTGTTTACATCTTTTTCTGAGGTTTCCAGGTGTTTGGCCAAGCTTCCCTGTGAAGACCCTTGGTCCCCTTGAAAAATGCTTGAGTCTCCCATTGACTTCAATGGGGTTCGTTATTCGAGACGAGCACTCGAGCATCAGGAAAAGTTCGTCTCGAATAACGAGCACCCGAGCATTTTAGTGCTCGCTCATCTCTACTCTTTTTCTCAAATTCTCTCCACATCAAAAACTTTGAAATGCCCCTTATTGTCTGTCTCTTCCTTAATGGGTACTCTGAAGGATTCCTTCACTCTGTCCTGGTACGTCCGTCAAAGCCAGAGGCTGTAAGGGTCTGTTTGCAAGTCTGATCAAGTTTTCTCACTTGTACAATCATCAGATCATTTGACACATCCCAAAACCTTCAAACATTCACTACTACTTTTCTTTTCACCAGAATGCTAACAGCCATCCTGTTCTGTTATGTCAACTTTGCATTTTTACAACAGTCCTACTTAACTCAACAACCAACCTACTACTTACATAAAACCTCTGTCTATGCATCTTTCCCTTCCCTGCACTGAACTAGTGCGCAAGTTGTTCCCTCCGGGAGGATGTCCTTACCAGTGCAGCTTAAGGGGCGTGGTATAGAAAAAGGGGGAGGGGCTTTTGTCCCTCTTTCTCTTGTCCAACAGTTGGGAGGTATGCACCTGTGATCGGTGTGTTCACTGATCACGGGGGTGACCGGTGCAATATGCAGCAAAGACTTCCCAGCTATGGAGAGGGCTTAGCCAGTGAGCCCTCTCCATGTTACAGGACCCGACGTGCGCTGTAACAGTAAGGGGGTAAAAGCTGTGAAAATATTCAAATGCATGGCAAAGCCAATTTTCATATTAACATGCCGCATGCTATTGGAACCTGTCATTATGTAAAAATGACTTTTTTGATGACAGGTTTACTTTAAATAATATAAAAAAGGGATTATCTTCTATGATATCATAAAGCACAATCAGTCAAAATGTCTACACATACCAGTTGTGGTTACGTGTCATGGTAAGGGGTTTCATCAGAAGATGACTTCCTCAAGGCATTCCCATGTTCCATTCTCCAGACGTATTCACTGGTTTCATGAACTTATCAATGTGTTGAATTTCATCACCATTATTGTTGCTATTATTCTATGACAGATCTATTATGTTTTTTTATTAGAATGTCTTTGAAAAATGAGTCATCAGTGGCAGAATTTGTTCTTCTTGGACTCTCCAGTGAACCAGGGACTCGGACAATACTTTTTATTAGTTTTTTGATTATTTATGTGACTATACTAATTGGAAACTTGCTCATCATTACTGTAACCACCACAGATAAAAGCCTCCAGACACCTATGTATTTTTTTCTAACAAATCTTTCTTTAATGGATATCTGTGTTTCGTCAACAAGTGTGCCTAGAATGCTAAAGGATTTGTTATCAGTAAAGAAGACCATATCTTATGCAGAATGTGTGGCACAAATGTACATATCATTATCAGTAGGTGAATGTGAATGCATTTTACTTGCAGTTATGGCTTATGATCGATATATTGCGATATGTTATCCATTACACTACGCTGCAATTATTAACAGATCCGCTTGCATAAGAATTGCTATAGGTAATTGGATATGTGGGTTCCTCCTCTCAATCTGCCACATAATGTTGACAATAAACATAAATCTTTGCGGACACAATGAGATCAACCACTTTTTATGTGAAGTTCCAGAATTACTATCATTGAGTTGTGAAAACATCTTGTTGGTAGAATCTGTCATTTATGTTGTAGGTGTGCTGATACTAATAATACCAGTCTGTTTTATATGTATGTCTTATACAAGAATTATTCACAATATTTTAAAGTTTTCCACTTTGGCTGGACAGAAAAAAGCGTTCTCAACTTGTGCTTCCCATATGATGGTTGTGATAATGTTCTATGGCTCAGCCATGGCTGTGTACATGAAATCCAGATCGACAGCTTCACCAGATATTGACAAAATCATTACTATTTTTTACTTTATAATAACTCCTATTCTAAATCCATTGATTTATACTCTTAGGAACAAAGAAGTAAAGACTGCTTTAAAAAAGCTTCATAAAAATGTAATGTTTTTTATAAACATATAAAATTGACATTTCTGTTGATTTGCACACATTCAAGAAACATGGGACTTTTTATGTTGAAATCTGCATTTGCATAGTGATTTGCTTAGGGCATATGACAAGTATTATAACAGACATTAACAACTGGCATTTATTATGGCCACTTTACCTCATGCTTTTTGTAAGGTGTGGTAGGATGCTACATAATTTACCAAAATACATCTTTTAAAAGTTCAGCTTTCTTCATATGTAAAGTGAAGCCTCCAAACAACTTTTACAAGAAGTTGTGCCTTAAATAATATTTAAATATTTAAACTACTGACATGTACTGCCTTAATTTTTGGCTGTTAAATCAAACCAAATCAAATTTGGCTGTCAGGATCAAATAAGTTTTAACTAGACTATACTCAAACAAACAATCTCCCACACTCCAAGATCCTTAGCAAAAGTCTGAAATCTAGATGAAATATCACCTAATCCGGTGTTTATTTCAGAGATCTGCCCGGAATCCCGAAGGGTGCTCAGCTGCTATGCTCAACCATCCTTTATGGCTGCCAACAGAGTAGAGTCATAGGCAATTAACTTTCAGGGACTTGAAGGGAAAATAACTGTCTTAAGATGGCCGCGGATGGTAGGGCTTGTCATCTTCTCTAACCACCAGATACAGGGGTGGAGTCTGCATTCTAGACGCCATCTTTCCCTCCCAAGGAAAGTATAATAAAAATCTCTTTTTCTCAAATTCTCTCCACATCAATAACTTTGAAATGTCCCTTATTGCCATTCTCTAAAGGATCCCTATCAATCTGTCCTGGTCCGTCCGTCAAAGCCAGAGGCTCTAAGTGTCTGTTTGCAAATCTGATCAAGTTTTCTCAGTTGTACAATCATCAGATCCTCTAACACATCCCCAAACTGTCAAACCTTCACTATTACTTTTCTTTTCAGCACATTGCTACCAGCTCTTCTGTTCCATCATATCAACTTGCACTTTTCCAACAGTCCTACTTAACTCAACAACCTTCTGTCTACCTACATCTTTCCCTTCTCTGCACTGGACTATCGTAGAGCACCAGTGGTTCTCCCCGGGAGGACGTCCTTTCTCTTCCGAGACCGCAGAATTTATCCCGAGATCATCAAGCTCCCCGATCACCAGTTACCGAGACTTAGCTCACTACGTGTCAGTTAGAGGTTTGTCAGAAGGTCCCCGCTTAACGATCTCTCCTTTCTGAATTCCTTATCAATTTCCCTGACA
Source organism: Engystomops pustulosus (assembly GCA_019512145.1). NCBI lineage: Eukaryota > Metazoa > Chordata > Amphibia > Anura > Leptodactylidae > Engystomops > Engystomops pustulosus. The sequence goes on along the minus strand of WNYA01001850.1, from coordinate 47,146 downwards.
AAATCAAATCCCTGACACCCGGCCTATTAACCACTATCCTGGCCACCTGTATCAGAACCCCAGACACTTATCCCTTGTCTGCTTCTTTCAAAACCCCAGGAACTTGTCTCGTGCCTGCTTTTCCCTGCGGTCTCTCTCTTTCCATTACGCTCAGTATCTTGTGTAACCTTGGAACGTCCTCTCCCTCCCTTTCTGTTCTGGCTCAGCAAAGAGCTTACACAGCAGCCAAGGCACTTGTTTCAATTTCACACAGAAGTGTCTAACAATTCAGACCCCACGCCGGACACCAGGTGGCTTTACATATTTACCCTCCAATCCCAGCTGTCTACAGCCACAGGTATCACCACCCCTCGAGTCACAGGCAAGTCACAGGTTAACATATGTAATCTGAAACTTACAGTGATAGTGGGCTGATCAGTCCCCATTGGGAAATGGTGACCCCCAAGGCTGCAAACCGGTGCTGGAACGAGGGTGCTTCCTGGTTCTGATCGAGAGTTCATCTCAGCAGTGCCTCCAATTGCTGTGGTAGGATTTAAGACATCCTCTTTTAGTGTGCGTTGGCTGCGTGTTTCTAATCAATAAGCATGTGTGCACATCGTAAGGAATAATTCAGACAACATTTGCTGATTTAAATCTCACTCATGCTATCATTGCCTGCGGCAAACCAGCACTGCATAAGCTTTATTTGGTTTTACAAAACTATATAGAAATTAGGAAAGAAGCAGAAGGGGGCGGGGAATTCCCAGCTCATGTAATCTCTTAATTGGATAACTTCCCTGCTGTTGCACGTCGACGTCATGTTCACGTTACGCCCACATTCCTTTAGCCTTGATTGTTTTGGTTATGATCACGATGTCGCTTGTTCAAGCTCTTCTTCACATTACACAGTGTAATACAGATGTATTACACTGTGTAATGTAAGACACTGAGCATGCTGCGCATGCCCAGTGTGTTACAGCCGGGTCCTTCCAGATGGCAGGGACCCAGCACACAGAAGAGGATCGCGCAGCCCCGGGCACTGGCAGTCCCGGGGTTGCGATCTGAGCAGCGGACCCCCCCAGTAAGCGCCGCGCGGGGAGGTCAGATTCTTCTCAAATGCCCCTTGTCAGGGGTTAACACCCACGATCTGAGAAATCTCTGATCGCGGCTGTTAGAGGCAGGAATCGGCTATAATATATAGCCGACACCCGCAGCTTCTGGCCCCGACTCCATTCAGGAGCCGGTGCCAAAAGCATGACGTAATAGTACTGCATTTTGCAGGAACGCGCCTCCCGCGATACAGTACAATTACGTCAAATGTCGGGAAGGGGTTAATTCTCTGACAAATCGAGTAGGCTTGCATTTAAGTTTGCAGGAGCTAAATAATCAGCTTACAATCAATACAGAGAATTCTATTAAATTTAGGGTTGGGGGGAGAGAGGTAGGTAAGAGGGGGAAGGGTGTCAGGGGATAAAGTATTGATTATGCTTCGTTGAAGAGGTCTATCCTTGCAATTCAATGGCAACACATTGTCGGTATTGGATTGAGATCTGGTGACTGTGGAGGCCATTTGAGTCCAGTGAACTCATTGTCATGTTCAAGAAACCAGTCTGAGATGATTCCAGCTTTATGACATGGCGCATTATCCCGCTGAAAGTAGCCATCAGATGTTACAGGGTACATTGTGCTCATAAAGGAAACCAGTCTGAGATGATTCCAGCTTTATGACATGGCGCATTATCCCGCTGAAAGATGTTGGGTACATTGTGGTCATAAAGGCATGGACATGGTCAGCAACAATACTCAGGTAGGCTGTGGCATTGCAACGATGCTCAATTGGTACCAAGGGGCCCAAAGAGTGCCAAGAAAATATTCCCCACACCTTGACACCACCACCACCAGCCTGAAACGTTGATACAAGGCAGGATGGATCCATGCTTTCATGTTGTTGACGCCAAATTCTGACCCTACCATCCGAATGTCGCAGCAGAAATCGAGACTCATCAGACCAGGCAACGTTTTTACAATCTTCTACTGTCCAATTTCGATGAGCTTGTGCAAATTGTAGCCTCAGTTTCCTGTTCTCAGCTGAAAGGAGTGGCACCCGGTGTGGTCTTCTGCTGCTGTTGCCCATCTGCCTCAAAGTTCAACATACTGTGCATTCAGAGATGCTCTTCTGCCTACCTTGGTTGTAATGGGTGGCGATTTCAGTCACTGTTGCCTTTCGATCAGCTCGAACCAGTCTGCCCATTCTCCTCTGACCTCTGGCATCAACAAGGCATTTCCGCCCACAGAACTGCCGCTCACTGGATGTTTTTTCTTTTTCGGACCATTCTCTGTAAACCCTAGAGATGGTTGTGCGTGAAAATCCCAGTAGATCAGGCATTTCTGAAATACTCAGACCAGACCCTCTGGCACTCACAAGCATGCCACGGTTTAAAGGCACTCAAATCCCTTTCTTCCCCATACTGATGCTCGATTTGAACTGCAGGAGATTGTCTTGACCATTTTACATGCCTAAATGCAGAGAGTTGCCGCCTAGTGATTGGCTGATTGGTTAGAAATTAAGGTTGTTAACGAGCAGTTGGACAGGTGTTAACTAATAAAGTGGCGTGAGTGTATAAAATGAATACATACCTCTACACTGAGGCTTTGTGCCAAGGGCCTACTGAAACCTGGAGTCGGCCCTGGAAAGATGTATTCAGCAATCAGAAATATATACTATTGCAGAGGTGAGACTGGATTGAAAGAGTACATGGGTGAAGAGAACTCAGAGATAAACTGTATACTTAGCAAATGTTATGTATGATATGCAAACAACAAAAATGATGCATGAAGGATCGGCTCAGCTGTTGCTCACTGCTCATTTGAGAGGCTCTAAATAATTGTAAAACCCAAAATTAATCAATTAAGAAGTTTGTTAACTCTTTATTGTTTTCAGAGAAAAAAAATCGGTGCAATTTCGAAATAAAATTTGTTTTGTTTATGATGATTTTTAAAAATGGTAACATTCTTGGTAGATTTCACCCTTGGCAAGCCACTGTCGATATATTCGGAGGCTGGCGCCAGTGATTAGCGCTCAAACATCCGATATATCGAACGCAGAAGCTGATGCCGCTTCAGCTCAAGATCTGAGACGTACCGGCATTGGGATACAAGGGCGTCCAGCTATAATTAATAGCAGAAACCCAAGTGCAACACCCGTGGTCGTAGTGGTCTCCGATCGTGTGTGTTTAACCCGTTAACACGTAAATGCCGAAGTCATCGAAATTTACTATGAATACCAAATTTGTATAGGTTTATAATGTTTATACATTTACAAAAATTAAAACCCTCCGTACAAAAAGTTTTTGGGGGGATTTTGCCATCTTCTGTCCTACATAACTTTTTGTAAAAAACAGAATGATTTACCTATGGGAGGTTATAAAATCCATTACTGAAATTGTATATGAATGAAATGTACTAATACAACGTGAGTTCGAATCCTATACGATGTAGTATTTTGTTTTAAAAGACTGAGGAGAGGTTGAAGGAGGGGCTTTTTATCTCTTTATTTCCTGTCCTTAAAGAGGAAGGGGAAGATAACATTCACCGAGGCCATCATGGTGACTTATGGAAACCTAATTACAGGTAAGGACTAATCCCTTTTATGTGAAGGAAATCTGCCCACATAGTATTTAGGGAGTTGTAGGAGTAGAATAGTGTTCAGACTCCAGGAAGCAGGAGTACTGTCGTGCACTTTTCAGCACTTTCTAGGTGGATAGGAGTGTTGTTAGTCAAGCTAAAAAACATCTATTGAACAATAATTGGCTGAAAAGTAAATTAACATGGCTCAAACTAGAAATGCGTCAGTCAGCAAAACACTTTATAAGGATATGAAAAAAAGGAATACTCCCTGTCAGCAGGGGTGTTGCAACCTTCCAAACGTCTAAATAGCACTTCCTATGGGTAGATGAAAGATTTCTGATAAGAATGGGAAAGATGAGGATTATCCAGGGGACATTGGTATCTTCAAGTCACCAATAGAGATGAGCCCAGCATAAAAATGCTTGAGTAGCCTCGTTACTCGAGTCGAAATTTTGTCCCATGCTAGCGAACCCGAGGCCGTTTCGAATAAGAGAAACCCACCAAATGAAGTCAATGAGAGACTGCGAGATTTTTCAAGGGGACCAAGGACTCTGCACAGGGAAGCTTGGCACCAAACACCTGGAAACCTCAGAAAATGATGGAAAACACTGTGGAAATGGACAGGAAACAGCAGTGGTTAATGCTGGATGCCTCTGAGTCTGCCTAATCGCACCAATTAAGAACAAAATTTCTATGGGCAACCGCATGGGCGATGCACAGTGACCGAGTGAAACGGAGATAGCATCTAAAACACCAATAATGACCCTGACACTATAGGGGACGGCATGCGGATCGGCATTGGCAGCAGCGCGGCACAGGCTAGAGAGTGGCATGGCGACATACCAAAAATGGACTCAGCTTCAACCACCAATTTAAAAAATTCCTTTTGGGAGGAGAAGTGTAGCAATGTACGTATCAGTTTTTGGGCTGGTTAGCAGCCGAGAGGAGCCAAAGCGGTGAGCAAGAAGCACTGACTGATTTCCTATGTGAAAAAAGGTTGACGGTTTATATTTAGTCGATAATAAGCATGGTGGCCGCAAATAGTGACCCAAGTTCTATAAAGTCATCTGTTGATGACGTGTGGACGGCAGCTATGGAGACGAATTTGGACGGCAGCTATGGAGACGACATATGGAGGCAGCAATGGAACACAGTGTGGATGGCAGCTATAAAGAGGACGTGTGGAGGCGTGTATAAAGACGACAGGTGGAGGCTGCTATGGAGAAAATGAAATTTGGATAGTGGCTGTATGGGAAGTCCGAAAAGAGTTTTCAAAAAACAGAGGAGCGGGTAAGTGGCTTCTCAGGAAAAATTAAAACATTCAGTACCTGTATGTGGCACTCCAAAAAAAATTGTTTAAAACAGAGACCGGGTAGGTGGCCCTCCAGAAAAAATTGAAATAGATATAGTACTATGACTAGGCCAGCTTGACATGCAGAATAGCCTTGCCTCTGCTTAGGTAAAGGGGAGGAGAAGAGGAGAATGGGGTGAGGTGTGCATACAAATGAGAATGAATGATTCAGGTTGATGTGTTCACTGGTGAGGAGAAAGGAAATCATGAGAAATCCGGCATTGAGTCATTTGGAGTTAAATAGTTGCCTGTCAGTCAACAGAGATGTACGTATCGGTGATGCATGTGCCACCAGCGCCACGACAAACACGCTCTGAAACATGTTAAGCGCGTATAGGGCATGCAGAACCACCAAGGGTACAGCGCCAGTTCAGACACATGTTACCAGTTTGAAATCCAGTAGTTGTAGGGAGCTGAGTGTGACATTTAGGACAATGGGGCACCCGCATATTTTCCACATCACTGTGATTTTCCACCATCACTCTCACCCAGATTGCACTTTTTTGTTTGCATGGGGAGTCACGCACTGTTCTTTCACCACCTCAACACCTCATTTTATGTTTTTTACCCAATAGATGTTTTAATTACATAAATAGGATAATAGCATCTTTTTTGTGTTATATGTTATCTCCTGTGTATATAAAATATATTTAACGATAACATACCACTTATTTACTTAAATCCGGATAGGATCCCTTGCAGGCAAGTTGAGAAGCAACCGCGTCTTTGGAACGCAAGCTCCTTGTCTCAGCTTCATGGAACGCATGACAACACTTCGGTGATCAACACAGGAAGTGACGCCTGGCATGATGGGGGGTTTTTTTTGGCGCTAAGGCTGGCGCATTTCGCTGCAGCGTCAGGGTTTTTACAGATCAAGTTATGAAGAACCCTTCCACAATGCTATCCCCTGATGAAGCCCATTCTAGTGGGCGATACGCGTGGGGCACCTTCACTCCCTTGTTTTGAATCACTTTTGCGGTAATGTAACCCAACCTGTTTTTCTAATATGATTACAGGTGTTATGAATGGTATAGAGGACACTGCCGTGTAACTTGTTCTCAGTCCCCAGGTGATTTGCTGTAATATTGCAGCCACTACTTTTTCAAGGTGTATCTACAGATTTGTTTTTTCATCAACTTTATTTATGATATTAGGAGGGAGTTTGCCGTTTTGCACCACCAAAGGATTCCCTCTTTGGGTTTTTAAATGTTTTTAATAGTCCTTTTGTCAATCAATGAAGATTGCTATCCTAGCATCTGATTTTTTGTCTTTAATCATGCTTACACCCAGATGTGGACCAAATAATTATCGGCTTATGTCACCCCCCCCCCAGTTATACTTGGATGATAATAAAGGAAAAAGAAACGCAAAAGAATGTTCAGGTATTTTATTAAGAGGTCGGTAAGTAATTTAATGCTTGTTCCAGAGATGAAAATAGGGAAAAAGTTATGTAGTGCTTTGTGAAGTAAATTGGGTACAACAAATCCTTCACTCTTTTTTCTGGGTGCATTTATATTGTTATTTTTTGAGGAATAACATTACATTTTTGTAGAGAGATTCCAGAGATTGATACAGGACTGTGGTGTTTAGCTATGCCCATGCTTTTACAGAATATAGAATGACAAGGAATCTATTGGGAGTAATCCTTTACAGTGGCTGGTGTATCTCTACATTGGTTTCGTTCCCCAGCCTTAAGGCAGCGGTACACCAGAGGGCTATGTTTGCTGACTTTTAATCTTTTTTCTGTTATGGTTTTGTGAGATTAAAATCATTAGTTTTTGTGTTCACATTTGGCGTTTCCAAGAGGTTTAATATAGGCATTGTTTGATGCTCTGATAACAAAAATGTCATGTTTTGTGCTGTTTTTTTTACTGTTTTTATGTTGTGTTTTTATAATGAATGGGACACATTGTGACTGACAGACTGACTATAGACTGACTCTGGCTCAAAATTCAACTTTTATCTAACAATAATACTGATGCGGACCTGCCGCGAACATGAGATGGAAGCGGAGCTTAAAAACTCGGCTTATACGCGAGTATATACAATATATGTCATGACTGGTACTCGGATTTCCAGCATAAATTAGTTCTGTCTTATGTTTGCAATGTTGTATAGCAAAAGATTGAGGTCATCATGACATCAGAGTATTATAACAAACTTGTTGCACTCAAACTATAACAGAACTAAACATAGATGTTAAAACCATTTTATTGCATAGATAGAGCAGTTTAAAAGCTTACTACATATAAACATTTCCCAAAAATCAATATATTACATGGGACAGCACTGAAACCAATCTTTCTATACAGATACAGGACACAAAACCAAAAATGACTATGTAGATAGAGATGCATTGCTACCCAGAAATGTTATGTTACCAAACCAAGTTAAACTACAAAAAGATGCAGCACTGAAATCAAGTTACTACATAAATACAGTACCAGCAACAAAGTTTAACTTACTACATGATATGTCCCTGAACCAAGGTACTAAAAGCATACATTATCAAAACCAAGCTTACTACAAAGCACTAGTACTGGGTTAAACTACATAGGCAAGGACCAGAAACAAGCAGAGCGAGTAAAAGAATGTCTCCTAGTTCTCGACCTCATAGGCGAAGGAGTACAAAAGAGTCCAGAGAGAGGAAATGCTGGAGACATTGTGGATCCCGCACTGGTTACCAGATGTGTCTTTAACGGCCGTCTTCTTATTTTCTCATCTACCGGCCTTATTCAGTTTCACCAGCTATGATGCATACTGAAGATCAAAATAAACACAAAAAAGCAACACAAATTTAAGGACATCTTCATAGAAGCTTAATACTGTACTGCTATCATTTAGTGATCACATTATTCTCCCACAATAGTGAATATAGTAACAATGCTCCCTAAACGTCAATATGGTACCAGAGCCCAGGGACAGTAAGCCCAATATAGCCACAACACAACATTGTAGCCAAGATTAGTACTGGTGCCTACATAGATAGCCAAATATAGTAACATGACCTCCCACAGTCGCCGCAATAGTAACAGTGCCTCAATTTAGTCACGATTGTAACTGTGCCCCCACATTAGACAATAAATGGTGCCACACCAGTGATACCAAAAAAGTAATAGTGCCACCCCAGTAGCCAGTGCTCCACCTGTCTTCACCCCCCCCTCCTTGTCCCCACCCCCCCCCCCCTACAGAAGTTAATATAAGCAACAGTGGCCCATTTAAGCACTAGCGTGACAGTGCCTCCAAAGAGCGGACTATACAGTTATAATGCCCTCCCCCACCGTAGGGAATACAGGCGGTCCCCTACTTAAGAACACCCAAGTAAAGCCGACCCTTGTTACAAACGGACCACTGGATTATTGGTAATTTATTGTACTTAGTCTAGGCTACAATAAACAACTGTAACAGGTATCATAGGTGTCTGTAATGAAGCTTTAGTGTTAATCCTGCGTTCGTATGACAAACCCAAACATTGTTAAAATTCCAATTGTCAAAGAGACCCAAAAAATCGGCGGGGGTGCAGGAGAAAGATGACAGTTCCGACTTACATACAATTCAACGTAAGAACCCAAACTACAGGACCGGATATTGTAACGGAACGTAACCCGGGGACTGCCTGTTTATAAGCATAGGCCACACAGGAAACAAGGAGAGGCGCACCTCTTTCCCCCCGTCCCCAAAATAGACATAAAAAGTCACTGGTCTCAACAGTACACCATATAGTTACAGGTGTAATGGTAGTAAAAGGCTTTATGCTTGCTTATATGTTGATCATAAAGGCCCACACAAATTTAGTCAACGTCAAGTGCCCCCCCCCCCCACAGTAACCAGTCAAGACATAAGCAAGTATTACCTGTGCGGCAAACATACACACAAGAGGGAGCTGGGGATGATCGCCCCACGCGTATCGCCACCTGCTGTGGCTTCGGGGGGGGGGGGGTACATTGTATGCGGGGGGGGCGGGGTTTTTGTATAGATTATATGTGGCCATATTGTTTTATACTGGTGTGGGGGGGTGTATATATTATATGGGGACAGAATTGTTTTATACTGGGGGGTACTGTATATATTATATGGGGCCATAATTGTTTTCTACTGGGGGGTTACTGTATATATTATATGGGTGTGTGTTTGGGGGGGGGGTGTATGTATTATATGGGCCAGAATTGTTTTATACTGTGTGTGTGTGGGGGGGGGGGTGTTATATTATATGGCCAAATTGTTTTATATGGGGGGGGGTATCTTTATATATTATATGGGGCCAGATATTGTTTTGTTTATACTGGGAGGGGTAGTATCTATTATATGAGCCAGAATTGTTTACTGAGGGGGGGGGTACTGTATAACTATATGTGGCCAGAGTCATTTATACTGGGGGCGGGGGGGGCTTAGATATTATATGGGGCCAGAATAATTTTATACGGGGGCTGTATATATTATATGAGGCCAGATTCTTCTTGTCCTGGGGGGGTTATAAATTTATCGGGTCGGGTTCAGATGGGGGGGACAGTATATTACTAAGCGGGGGGCTGCCCTATATGGGGTACAATCTATTACTTTGTAAGCGTGTCCGGGGACCTGCGATCATCTTTTTTTTTTCCCTTCCTCCCTTCTTTTTTTCTCTCTTTTTTTTTTCTTCCCTCTTTTTTTTTTTCTTTTTTTTTTCTTTTTCCCCTGCCGGATACAGCTTATTACTAAGCTGGGGAGGATTTTTTTGTATTATGGGCATAAGTATATTACTAAGATGGCGGCTCTGGTTTATATGGGAACCAGTGATTACTAAAGCGGGGGTTGTTGTATATGGGATACAGTATAGTTACTTTAAGCTGGCGGTTGGATGTACTTTACTGGGATACAGTATAATTTACTAAGCTGGGGAGGAGGATATTGGGCACAGATATTACTAAGCTGGGGTCTGTTATATGGGAAACAGTATCTTACTAAGCTGGGGGTCTGTATTGGGATACCAGTATATTACTAAAGATGGGGGTCTGGATATGGGGTACAGTTATTACTAGGCTGGGGGGATGTCTATGGTTCTTGGACAGTATATTACTACAGCTGGGGGGCTCTTATGGGGTTCAGTATATTGTACCACGGCTGAGGGGTGCTGTATATGGGTACGGTTATAATAAGACGCTGGTTGGGGGCTTGTATATGGCCTTTTGATACAGTATATTAATAGTGAGGGGGATGCTATATTAGCGGGGTGCTAAATTAACATTGGTTCAGGGTAGACCTCGTATGTAAACCCATCATGCTACAAATAATACCCGGTGGGATATATTAGTTATAGATACCATAAGAGTTTATATTTACATAATTTTTGCATTTTTATATCGCCTCGGCACGCAAATAGTAGAATACGGCCCTGGGCTGCCATTAGGATGTTCAGCAGCCCCGGATGTGCAAATTTTGTGTGTCTCATGCTGTCCTGTGACACAGTAGTTCCCATCTTACTTGTTGAGATGTGGTATTTAGTAGTGTAAGTTAAGGGTTTCATGGGATTAAATGGGTAAGCACTAGAGATGAGCGACACACTCGTTTAAGAGCGTGATGCTCGTCTCGAGCTCATTACGATTACTCGTATTACTTGACCCTTCGAATTACTTCATTCCAGCTCTGCAGAAAATCTGGCATCTTTGCCCCGCTTTCGTCTTGTTGATTTTGGCGGCCAGAAACGCTTTAGCCATCACATAGACCAGGAGATATGCCATCCACCCAGCATGGACCGGGTACATTATCTGTCTGTGTTATGCCGTCTAGGGAGACGAGATGCCACTGCTCAGGATAGAGTTAGGTTGTTAATTAGCCTTACTTCTAGGCAGAAGTGAGTCTAAAAAGTAACCAACAGCCCTTTTTAGGGCTAGAATGCGTTATATTTTATTTATTTTTTGTTTGCGTTTTTTCTTTCTTTTTTTTCCGGGGGGTGACCGTGCCTGGCACTAGTAGTGCAGCTAGTACCATATTGGACGAATTTGCAGGGAGACTTGCGAAGTAATTTTTCGATCTTAGTGCACACTATATCCATCTCAAAAACCCTCGGGGACACAATGTATTCTTTGGGGGGTTTTGTGATTGATTAGGCCAGTCTGGCTTTCTTCTTTTTTTTTTTACAACTCAAAGTATCAGGCACAGCACAAATCCAGTTGTGTGCTGTCAGTGTAGTCTAGACCACTAGCATGCAATAGGATAGCATCGTTTTGTTAAAAAAAAAAAAAAAAATTAACCAACAAAACACAAAAAAATTTACAGTTTACACTTGTAATTTTGAAAATGTTGACACGAGGGCTAGGGGTAGAGGACGACTGGGTGGGGTCCACTACGGCAGGGGTCAGAGGTCGTGCATGGGGGGTGAGACACCACCTGCTGATGAGGGAGGCAGGGGACGCCGCAGAGCTAAACTCCCTAGGTTCTGTCTCAAGTTACTGGTACTCGTGGTAGAGCACTGTTGAGGCCAGAACAGTAGCGAACAGGGGATGCGTGATGGGGACAATGCTTCTAGCCTTTGTCCACCAGTCAGTCTTCCAGCAGTCCACCATGGCACCGAATCGCACTCCTCCAGCTCCTCCACCACAGCCTCCTTCCCCCCATTTGCCCCTCCCAGGAAAATTTGGCATTTTTTTGAACCGCATACTCTGAGGAAATGTTTCTGGACCTAGTCCACCAGTTAGACACAGTTCAATACCACTTTTCACAGATACTAGACATCCCATCCAATATGCCAGCCGAGTGTGTGAATCCCCTTGTAAACACCCTCTAATGGAACCAAGGCGTCACTCGGCCGGGCACACACTGCCTCATTCCCATGTGTCACTGAGGCTCTGACGAGCAGCACCCTGACCGGAATCTGGCCCCAAACACCTCCCGTGCAGAAAACCATAAAGACGCCACACACATTAGTGACCATTGACGCTTCCCACATACCACGTTATATAGCGTGTTAGACTGCCTGATGAACCCAAACACCCCCGCCAATCGAGACATGGACCACCGCTCGTTTGGCTAAGGGGACGACCACTAGATCGACGGTGCCCCACACATCAGCGATAGTCGAGTCAGTATAGAGGCAGAGTGGCACTGTCCACATGATCTCTTCACATTGTAGGCCCCGCCTTGTCGAGTATGGTCGGTCCATATATATCCAGTAACTGCGCTGATCTGCGTATGCAAGATGTGACATAGTTGCTTCAAGGCTACCGCATACACAGCCCCCCACTTCGAGCGAGGCGTATCCACAGTTCTCATGACGTCTCCATCAGTCGTCCAAATTGACAAATAAAGTCTAGAGCTGATGCAGTAGCCCATGTGACGCGCGCGCGTATGATGTCAACAGCTCGTTTCGATGAATGGCCTTTCGAGAACCTTTTGCTCAGTTACATCACACACTTTCCTTTTCATCATAGCACGTGTTCGGTGTCGCGCCCCCTACCAGGTTACTTTCAGGTCCTCAGTTTCCCGCATGTTACTGTTCCCGGTCTACCCACTTTCAGCCCCTGCCACTAGCATATGTGTCATATATGTCATACGCGCTCTGATGACCAATGCGCTTTTGTGTGTGTACATGGGGTGTGTTGTGTCTTGGTTTCTTCTTTGTTCCACCTGACCACAGGGTTGACACCCAAACTTGGACGAGATGCCTAGCTCGTGGAGCCCACCCCTTTACCCGTTTGCTGGTCGCCCACATACGGGGCTATATGATGTGTGGAGGCGCGCGATCCTGAGTATTGTCCTGCCGTGGCGTTGCTTGCGTCTGTCATCATTCCTGCTTTGCTATCTGTAATACGTTGTACTGGGTCGTGGTGCCACCCACCGTCCCGCCCCGCTCCTGGGCGTGTTTGTACATCGTTCGCCTCACTTTTCCGCCCCTCTCATGAGTGTTCACTCTTCCTTCATTTTCCTCTCTTTCTTCACCCTGACACTCCGACCCCACGAACCATCCACGGGCGCACTCGGTTCCACATATTCAGTCGGTTGTACTCCTACCGAGCACAGCAGCACAGTTGCGTCCGTCTTAAGCAGACAGTTTCAGTGCTGGTGAAGTCAAAATGCCTGACGCCTAGACCGCACTAAAAGGCCATATATGAGCGCACCAGCAAGAACCTGTATTGATAGGTGCATTATAGTGTAGAGAGCCTGGACTATGATCTGGATTGTGCACACAGGTGAATATATATGAGCCAAGGCATATGGGTGTGTGCCGATACACAATGTCGCCCTACCACTCCTTTTTGAGGGGCTCTGCTAATCTTCTTACGCGACGACTTGATCAATCCCCATTGTCGTCCACGGTGAACTTAGCCCCATGTGTGCTAAATTACTGATTTAGTGGTAGTGGTGCTTTTTTCTCTCCCTCCAAGACATACCCCACAATCTGTCTGATTGTGGCTCATGACCCACAGGTGCGCAGATTATTCGTGCGCCATCACATTCAGGAAGTCCCCACGCAACGATGCCTGCCACTCTAAGCGGCTGGCGTTCCACACGATTCGCCGCTCTCCCAACCCTGCCCGGTCGCACCCCGACTGTTGGCGAGTGTGCCCACATGCATTCCCCCGGCTACTGTGAATTTGGCACAAATTCACCCCCGGTACACTATGTTTTTACTCACACGAGTATTACTCAGCACGCGAGATGATCTGTAGACTGCACAGATGCTAAACTGACTCCAACCAGACCACCTGGTAGTCAGGTGTTAGTAAGATTCCTCAATGTCTACAACTGAGGCACCTTGTGGTGCGTGATGTTTTCGGATATCTCGTTCACACGGGTGCGGAGTAACGTTTGTGAGGAGTCACACTAACGTTTCATGGGTGTACAGTGGCGTACCGCTCCCGCCATCTACAGTCCTCCATCACTACTCCAGCTGGACTTGCTGTTGTAACCCCCCAACAACTCTGTCTTGATGCATGTCATGACCCCGCTCGGATTGCTGTTGAGCTCGCTGACACAAGAGAGGGGACAGAAGATTTTCCATTGTTGATTAGCTTCAAAGCACCCTGAGGTCGTGTTTCTCAGGGATTATGGTAGCGAGGTGCTTGTAGGGTGTTCGAGGTAGCGATTTTCCGAAGAGGTATCCACCGAGGAGGAGATAGTGTTGTGGCGATAACACCCAACTTCCGAGGGGACTCACTATGTTGCAGCTCTATCCTCACCGCACCCCTTCAGTGAGTTACCCCTGGGCATGACCATTGCTATCTTAGCCTATCGCGAGTCGCCCGAGGCCAGTCGCGTCCAGGCATGTTCTTCGCTAGCACACCTTGTGTAGGGAGTTCCCTATGGCGCCTAGGTTTGATGCGTTTGGTGTCAATGATATTTTTCTTACGCAGCTGTGTATCCCTCTTGTTGCCGCATATGTTGAGCTTTCGTGTCGCTTTCGCCGCGGACCGCGTTTAGGCGCCTATCCCGTGCCATTGTGGGCAGTGTTGTCAACACCCAGTATATTGTGTAGATGTCCCAGCTCCTTCCGATTCTTCCGGTGGTCGCGTCCACTCTCCTGGCACCCCGGCTAGATCCCCAGACATAATCTTGGTCCGACATGATCCATCCCCTGTTGATTGTGGATCAGTGCGCTGTGGCAGATGTGCATTGAATACCAGCAGTGCCTGGATGACAAGCTGAACAGTATTTCCCTCTGACAGCTCTAGCGGCAGAGAGTGTGTCGTTCTGTGTCGTCCGCCCCCCCGCCTATATGTCCCCAAGATTTTTTATCTAGGTTTGGTCACGAGTGTGTGCTTTGCGAGCAGGGTGCCCCTGCTCAACCACCCACCCATCCCAGGTCTCATGGCAGTGACACTACGCTTACAGTGTTTGTACACCAATGTTGGGAGTGAGTCAACAGACGAATGACTAGACATGGATACCTGTCACCCTGTCCGTCCCGTACAGGTGTAGCGGCTGCTTTCGTTGTAGAGCACAGCGACTTGGTGGCTGCGGATGTAGTATGTTGCCCATTATCCCACCTTTCTCTTGGTACATGCCCTCAACACATGTCTCTCTCGAGTCAATGGATCCTGGCGTTGACCAATACTGTGGACCAAGCGGGGTTTTCTCGTATTGATGTATCTGCGCTGTATCTGCCTTTTCTACGCGGGGTTGCTTTGCACCACGCCTCCTGTGACGTACTCAGCCATTGTCGCTGTCGTAGTCGGGTCGAGGGCCAGCCCGACCCAGCCTGGAATGGAAATTCATCACAATTCGAATAAGCCACTACAGCAGCTGTGCGATGAGACAGCGCTTAGGTACAGTCCTTCCCGACACCAAATAAAAAAGATTGTTGCACATGTGAGGAGTTGCATGATACGCCTGTATCAAGATGATGGCTAACTAGCACACGGGATGATTCATGACAGTGTTATTATCATTACTCACACGCAGGACCGAGGTTACGCGCATAGAGCCCTCCAATAAAAATTAGTGAATACAAGTAGCTCAGTACCTGTATAGCTATGAGTCCATATGCAATTCCTCCCCCTGCTATGTCTTCACTGCGCCAGTTACTTAACATATAACTCTATATCGACACATAAAGAAGAGAAAACTAAGCGCTAGTTGTCATTTGCCCTGAGGCCAAACACCCCACCGTCAGCCACACCTGGCTCTCAGCTTGTCACGTTTTTTTATAGCTAGTCTTATTGTATTTTTATTTCATCTTTTATGGAGGTGTTTGACTTTGCTATAAACACCCGGTCAGTGGGCTCAGTTGTTGGTTTAAACATTTTTGGGAGAGTGCCACCATTACAGGCACTCAAATCTATTTAGTTTTCGGAGGACTACCATACCTGCTCCTGTTTTCTGTGTTTTTTTTTTGTTTTGTTGTCGTTGGAATTTTGAAAACTTTTGGGACTTGCCATCCTGCCTTATTATACAGGGCACTATATATAATTTAAATTGTCTCCATAGCCGCAGCTGGGGCCTCGACACGTCGTATTTATAGATGCCCCAACTTCCCGTTGTATCAATGCTGTACCTTCCACAAATCATACTCCAGATGCTGCCTCCAAAAGTCGTTCCATATATGCCTACCCCATACATATGTCCCCCAACTTACAAACGAAGCTGTGTCATGGCAGAATTTGGGTTGGTTTTCATCGGCTTCCACATCAAAACTTGTACTTGGTGACCCAGGAGGCAGGGCCGAGGGCCCAACACAGAAAATGCGTAGGACAGCGGGCACGGTTTTATCCCACAAAAACTAGAACTGCCAAAGCTTTTATCATTTACAATCTATGATGATTCACCGCTCTGGCGAATTCTGTTTACATTCCCTCACCCACGGGCAAAAGCCGCGACAATCGCAGGAGCCACAACTTATAAGAACACTACATACACTTAGGCTTATACAAAAGGTTCTTAGAATGCTTGTTTGGGGAGGCGAAAGAGACGAAGGACAGGGCTTGGAAGGGAACAGCTCGCTCTGCACGCGGACCGCCAGCTCCATCCCAAGATCCAACTAACATAGTTTTACTGCAGCACCTTTTATCTACTACTACTTACTGCCTACATACATCGTACCCCTTATCAAACGACTGTGTCAGGAGAATTTTTGGGGTTGTTTCACAGATACATAATGGAACTCGGCCATCTGTCGCGCCACTGTGGAGACCTGAAGTTGCAATCATAGCAGCGCAATATGGACTGCACCATTACTGTCGCTCTTAATCATGGAACCATTTACGACAAAATATTAAAACATTGAACCGCTATGCTATTCCATTATTACTAGGTAAATATTCAACGACCCCGTCGCTTAAAGAAATTATAATTTTTTCAAGTAAATGCCTCTGGCCCCAGGCCCATTTTTGGGTGGGGGAGGAGCGAAGAGACAGGGCTTGGACAGGCAGAAGCTGCCTGCCAAGCGGACCGACCAGCACTATCCAAGATTAGGCAGCCTCAGAGGCATCATGCATACTGCCCATCGTTTCACCTGTCCATTTTGCCTCCAACGAACCTACCACAGCGCACCAAATCTATGGCAATTTCACTCTCTTATACCCCAGCGCTGGAGCAACAGAGGATATACAGCCATCATCCCCTTATCAAACGAGCTGGTGTCAGGCAGCGAACCTTTCAGGTGTTTCACCAAGAATACAAAGGGAACGCCGCACATGCTGGAGACATGAAGTTGCAATCATGCAAGCGCAACTATGGATGCCCCATACTTCACTCTTAATCAGGAAAGATCGCTCTCCAAGGTTTGCCTTCAATGTCGCCCCTATCAAACGAGCTGTGGTCAGGGCTCATTTTTCGGGGTGTTTCACCAGATACGTTAGGAACTGGTCACTATCGTCGCAACCATGCTGTGTTATCGATCTAAATTATCGTAACCTTTTGTTCAAACTAGGGAAATCATGTTCAAGCACTTCGTGCTTCACCTCCTTTGTCCTCTCTGCCACCCATTGGTTTGAAGCTGAGCCATTTAGGGTATGTCGTCGTGACACTCTCAGCCTGCGTTCTACCGCTGCATGCCGTCCCCTGATAGTGTCAGGGTCAATTATTCGATGTTTTAGATGCTATCTAGCCTCATTCGGTCACTCGTGTCATGGCCATCCTGTTGCCCATAATTTTGGCATAAAAAAAAATTTGTGGGCGGTTTGGGATATTAAGCAGCCTCAGAGGCATCCATGCATGCTGCCCCTGCTGTTTCCCTGTCCATTTCTTGGGTGCTTACATCTTTTTCTGAGTTTCAGGTGTTTGGCCAAGCTTTACCTGTTGACGACCCTCCGGTCCCTTGAAAAATGCTTGAGTCTCCCATTGACTCAATGGGGCTCGTTTATTCGAGAGAGACTCGAGCATCAGGAAAAGTTACGTCGTCGAATAACGATGCACCCGAGCATTTCGTGCCTAGCTCATCATCTACTCTTTTCTCAAATTCTCTCCACATCAAAAATTGAAAGTGCCCCTTATGTCTGTCTCTCCTTAATGGGTATACTGAAGGATTCCTTCACTCCATGTCCTGGTACGTCCGTCAAGCCAGAGGCGTTGTAAGGGTTTGTTTGCAAGTTGATCCAGTTTTCTCACTTGTACAATCATCAGATCACTTTGACACATCCCAAAACCTTCAAACATTCACTACTACTTTTCTTTCACCAGAATGCTAACAGCCATCCTGTTTGTTATGTCAACTTTGCAGATTTTAAACAGTCGTACTTAACTCAACAACCAACCTACTACTACATAAACCTCTGTCTATGCATCTTTCCCTTCCCTGCACTGACTAGTGCGCAAGTTGTTCCCTCCGGGAGGATGTCCTTACCAGTGCAGCTTAAGGGCTGACATCCCAGTTCCCCGATCACCGTAAAGAGATTTAGCTCACTGGTGTCAGTTAGAGGTTTATCAGAAGGCCCCACTTAACAATCTCCCTTTTCTCTTAATCTCCGTCAAAATCCCAGACAACCTGTCCTTTCTTGGTTCCACTATTGTGGTGGCCTTTGTAAATGCTAGACACCCGTCCTATTCTCCTCTGTTCTGAGCCTGTGTTTGATGTGCAAACACCTGTCCATTCTCTCTGTTCTGGTGGCCCCTGTGTCTGATCTTCACTGCTGGTCGTCTGTATACTCTTCTCAGTATCTTGTGTGACCTGGGAACATCCTCCCTTTCTGTTCTGGCCTAGCAAGCGCTACCAGCAGCCCAAGGCACCTGTTTTCAATTTCACACGATGAGTGTCTAACAATCAGACCCCGTGCAGACACCAGGTGCTTTACATATTTATCCTCCAATCCCAGCGTCTACAGCCACAGGTATCACCAACCCTGAGTCACGGGAAGTCACAGGTTAACATATGTAATCTGAAACTTACTGTGATTCTGGATTCAATCAGTCTGTCAGGAAGTGGTAACCCGGATTTTGGATGTTTTTTACGACATGTTGTACTTTACATGCTATATTTTACGTGAAATATATTGCACTTATTTGTATAAAAAAAATGGAAAATTTGCGTGAAAATTTTGAAAAAATGGCCTATCTTTTATGAATTCTAAAGTGTCATTCTCATCATATAGCTAGTGAACCGCCAAGTTGGTTACAAAACTACATAACCATATGTCTGCTTTATGCTGACATAGTTTAATTAATTTATTTATAGGAACATAAGGAGGCTTAAAGTTCGAACAGTGATTTTCAATTTTTTTATTTAATTTCAGATTCAATATTTGTAGAGGATAATAATTTCATAGAGTTTTAAAGCTCTATTTATGAAAATCCTGCACAAATAGTCAATTTTTAAAACGTATCCCCTCAGACTATTCAGATCAGCTGTTGTTAAGCTTTTTACCCTTAAGCATCTCACAAGATTTAAACACAATGAGGAATTTGTCTACGTTGATATGATATTTTTTTAAACCACAGATGTTTTATAGCGAGTATTTACAAGGCTCATGCAAGTGAAAATCTTTTTCCAAAAAAACTTACTTGGCCCTAAATTTTTATTTTTAAAAGATGAAACGCATCCATAATTGTAGCCAGTTTCTCCTGAATGCTGTAATATCCCACATGTTATCACAAACTGCTGTATGGGCGCACACAGATGTTCTTATAGCAAGTATGTACAATGGCTCATGCAAGAAGAAAATAATTTTTTTTTTAAAAAAAACTTACTTTGGCCCTAATATTTATTTTTAAAAAGGTTAAAGATGTATACCACCCATAATTTGTTACCCAGTTTCTCCTGAATGCAGTAATATCCCCCATGTTTTTAAACTGCGTGTATTGCCACATAATGCGCCTCAGAAGGGAAGGGGCATTATTGGCGGATTTTGCTGGAACAGATTTTCATTGCTGTGTCACAATGTCTGGCCTCTAATATGTAGGTGTGAAGTAAAAAGTAGTTCAATATCAACCAGGCAGAGAGTAATTAATAAAAATAATAAAACGGCCGAAAGACGTAGACACAGACAGAGGATAGCTGTATCCACGGAGATTCTAATAGAAGATCTAAGCGCCAGTTTATTTTATACCTTTTCAAAGTAAGAGTGTTTATACCATTGCATAAGTAACCATGACAATATAATTAATTAGATAGTAAAAAAATGTGGAAAGGATAAAATATAGAAATGTGTTTCCCATTTGACATTTATTCGATTGCACAACATGTTTATCAAAATTGGATTATACACCTATATATGCCTTGTGTCATCCGCATCCGTCCAACATCCAAGATAGAGCCAACTATTGTGCAAAACTATTGTACAAAAACAAATTTTATTTCTGTATTCCAAGTTGTTAGTGTGTTAAAAAGTTCATGGAAGCATAAAGTGGAAGAAGCGGATCAACTAAATAGTTAACCAAGTATGTTAAATAATCTACATAGGGCAGTAAAAACCTCTAAAGGATAGACATTTTAAAATACTAGAGCCCTCAAGGATGGCAGATTAAACTATATTTGGGTGCGCAATACCCCAATGTTAAACCTTTAAAAGCATTTTTGGAGAACGGTCCTCAAAAAAATGTATTCACTTAATTGATTTTCAAATTTTTTTGTGTTTAAAATACAGATAGCATAGATAGCATGTTTCTTATGTTCTATAGGTCAGTATGGTTACAGTGATATCTGATATTTCCATTATAAGCTGTTTGACTCTTTACAACAATAAAATAAACTCATTGGAGAGAAAATCCCTTCATTTTGCATTGCCGTCTACTAAGGGGCGTAATATTTTTATTATTTTTTTTGGTGTAGCGTTTTAGGGCTTATTTTTTGCAGTACGATTTGTACTTTTATGGTATCACACAGGGGTAATGTAACTTTTTGTCACTTTTATGGTGGGTTTTTTATGCGTGTTTTATTTTTTTTTTTTTAAGCATTCCCTATACAGGTTCAGTAACATTTTAGTCTTATGTACGGGTTTTACGGACGTGGCGATACCCAATGGGCACATTTACTTACCCCGTCCCCAGTGTTCACTGAAAAAGCATTGTCTGATGATAATTTATTAAGATCGTGCGCCGTATACATGGATATGTCACTTCCTCGCTCAGGTCTGACAGAGTTCACCATCTTTTAAGTGGTGCATGCAAGGGATGGGCTTGTGACACAATTTGAAAGTTAAATCCCACCCTCAATCCGAATCAGTGGATCATCTGACGGCATCCCCCCAATTAGCGGTTGCATGGAAGCCAGCGCAGCTGCGACACAAAAGAACACGTGCGACACAATCTAAGCAACAGATAATTGTTAAATACCTGCCAAGCGTGAATCCCCTAAAAAGCTGCAAAGTCAGACGAAAGTGAGCAGCACAACCCTAGTAAATGAGCCACAATATGTGCAGCTTGTGTTGTGAATTTCATGTTTTATTGTGCTTGTGATTTTTAAGCTTATTGGGGCATTTATGGAAGTTTTATTTAGTATATAAAAAATAAATTATTAATTTTTTTTTTTTTTTTTACTTTTTATTTTTACTTACATGTGATGTAATCTGCAACAACAAGCTGATATATGCAAGTGGGTCCGCCCGACCCAGGACAGTAGTGTAAGGCAGTTCTGGGGTCCTTCAAGGACCTGGGGCTGCCATGGAGACAATAATGGGCCACCCATACTCTAAAGGGTTAAACAGCCAGGATCACGACTAGCAATCCCAGCTGCTTGTGAGGGATCGGCTGTCACATGCAGCCGGCCTCCTTCACGGATAGCCAGAAATGGGTCAAATGTTTGAGAAAGAAAGACACATGCAATACAAGGTGAATTAACAGATATATACCATTGCAGACGGTGAGACTAAATTTAAAGATAGAGTAACATAGGTGAAAGATGTAAGGCCAGCACCCAGCAAACCTGGCAAGTGCGGGGGCCACAGCTGCAGGGTGGGCCCACTCATGACGACATCTCGCCCCAGCCGCCGTAAAGCGGGCGCTGTGTGCGCTTCAAGACGCTGTCTGCGTCTCTGAATGTAAGTGCTGTGTGGCTGCTGGAGGAGAGGAAGCCCTGGACCTGAGCAGAAGAGTGAGGTGTGTATAATTCTTTTATTTGAATGGTCACACTACATGTCCATGGTGGTCAAGAGGGGCTAATTATAGAATGGGAGTAAGAGGGGCTGCATTAATGAATGGGGGCTTAGGAGGGGCTATTATAATGAATAGGGGATAAAGAGGGCCCATGCTGTATATAATGAATTGGAATATGAGGGGGCTGTATATAAGTATATATTGGGAGTAGAGTAGTATCCATGTGGGGAGATACATATATTAATCCATGAGGGTGAGGAGTGTACACTCACCGGCCACTTTATAGATACACCATGCTAGTAACGGGTGGACCCCCTTTTGCACTTCAGAACTGCCTCAATTCTTCGCGGCATAGATTCACAAGCTGCTGGAAGCATTCCTCAGAGATTTTGGTCCATATTGACATGAATGGCAACACAGTTGCCACAGATTTGTCGGACTGACATCCATGATGCGAATCTCCCGTCCACCACATCCCAAAGATGCTCTATTGGATTGAGATCTGGTGACTGTGGAGGGCCTATGAGTACAGTGAACTCATTGTCATGTTCAAGAAACCAGTCTGAGATGATTCCAGGCTTTATGACATGGCGCATTATCCGCTGAAGATGTTGGGTACATGTGGTACATAAAGGCTAATGGACATGGTCAGAACAATACTCAGGTAGGCTGTGGCATCTGCAACGATGCTCAATTGGTACCAAGGGGCCCAAAGAGTGCAAAGAAAATATTCCCCACACCTTGACACCACCACCCACCAGTCCTGAAACGTTGATACAAGGCAGGATGGATCCATGCTTTCATGTGTTGACGCCAAAATCTGACCCTACCATCACAAAGTCGCAGCAGAAATCGAGACTCATCAGACCAGGCAACGTTTTTCCAATCTTCTAACTGTCCAATTTCGATGAGCTTGTGCAAATTGTAGCCTCAGTTTCCTGTTCTCAGCTGAAAGGAGTGGCACCCGGTGTGGTCTTCTGCTGCTGTTGCCATCTTCCTCAAGTTCAACATACTGTGCATTCAGAGATGCTCTTCTGCATAACATTGGTTGTAACGGGTGGCGATTTGAGTCACTGTTGCCTTTCTATCAGCTCGAACCAGTCTGCCCATTCTCCTCTGACCTCTGGCATCAACAAGGCATTTCCGCCCACAGAACTGCCGCTCACTGGATGTTTTTTCTTTTTCGGACCATTCTCTGTAAACCCTAGAGATGGTTGTGCGTGAAAATCCCAGTAGATCAGCAGTTTCTGAAATACTCAGACCAGCCCTTCTGGCATCATCAAGCATGCCACGTTTAAAGGCACTCAAATCACCTTTCTTCCCCATACTGATGCTCAGTTTGAACTGCAGGAGATTGTCTTGACCATGTCTACATGCCTAAATGCAGAGAGTTGCCGCCATGTGATTGGCTGATTAGAAATTAAGTGTTAACGAGCAGTTGGACAGGTGTACCTAATAAAGTGGCCGGTGAGTGTATAAAATGAATACATACCTCTACACTGAAGCTCTGTTGCCCAAGGGCCTACTGAAACCTGGAGTCGGCCCTGGAAAGATGTATTCAGCAATCAGAAATATATACTATTGCAGAGGGTGAGACTGGATTGAAAGAGTACATGGGTGAAAGAGGAACTCAGAGATATACTGTATACTTAGCAGAATGTTATGATATGCAAACAAACAAAGAATGAATGCATGAAGGATCGGCTCAGCTTTGCTCACTGCTCACTTTGAGAGGCCTAAATAATTGTAAAACCCCATAAATTAATCAATTTCAGAAGTTTGTTAACTCTTTATTGTTTCAGAGGAGAAAAACAAATCAGGTGCAATTTCGAAATAAAATTTGTTTTGGCTTTATGAATGTATTTTTAAAAAATGTACACATTCTTGGTAGATTTCACCTCTTGGCGCCCACTGTCTGATATATCGGGCGGTGACTTAGCGCTCATTATCCGATATATCGGACGCAGAGCTGATGCCGCTTCAGCTCAAGATCTGAGCCGAACCGGCATTGGGATACAAGGGCGTCCAGCTATAATTAATAGCATGAAACCCAAGTGCAACACCCGTGGTCGTAGTGGTCTCCGATCGTGGGTGTTTAACCCGTTAACCCGTTAAATGCCGAAGTCATCGCAAATTTATCTGGAATACCAAATTTGTATAGGTTTTATAATGTTTTTATACATTTACAAAAATTAAAACCTCCTGTACAAAATGTTTTGGGGGGATTTTGCCATCTTCTGTCGCTAATAACTTTTTTATACTTTGGTATACAGAGCTTTGGGAGACATTGTTTTTTGCGACTTTTGATGACGTTTACAATGTTATTGTTTTTAGGACTATATGACCTTTGGACACTATTTTCCATTATGGAGTTAAACGCAGTACAAAACAGTTATTTATATTTTGATAGATCGGGCATTTTCAGACGTGTTGATACCTAATGTGTTTATGATTTTTACTGTTTATTTATGTTTATATCAGTTCTAGGGAAAGAGGGGGTAATTTGAATTTTTATGTTTTTTTATTCTAATTTCTTTTTTAATTTTTATTTTTACTATTTTTCAGACTCCCCAGGGTACTTTAACCCTAGGTTGTCCTATCGAATAAGTATTACGTCACATATCAATAAGGGGTTAAACACCACAGACTGGTTATTGCATCATCTGGAGACCAGGCCATAAGTCCACCATGACGGACCTTATATTTTACCTCCCATAGGATCATTCTGTTTGTTAGGTTCCTGAATTGTATATGAAATGAATGTACTAATAAAATTGAGTTGAATCCTATACCGATGTACAGGCAGTCCCCGGGTTACGTACAAGATAGGGTCCGGAGGTTTGTTCTTAAGTTGAATTTGTATGTAAGTTGAAACTGTATATTTTATAATTGTAGATCCAGACCAAAAATAATTTTGCCCCAGTGACAATTGGAGTTTAAACATTTTTTGCTTTAATGGGACCAAGGATTATCAATAAAGCTTCATTACAGACACCTTACAGCTGATTATTGCAGTGTGGGACTATAGTAAAGCATTCAGAAAGCTTCACCAGAGGTCAGAGGGATCTGTCTGTAACTATGGGTTGTCTGTAAGTCGGGTGTCCTTAAGTAGGGGACCGCCTGTAGTCATTTGGTAAAACACTGAGGAGAGGTTGAAGGAGGGGCTTTTTATCTCTTTATTTCCTGTCCCTAAAGAGGAAGGGGAAGCAACCTTCAGGAGGCCATCATGGTGGACTTATGGAAACCTAATTACAGGTAAGGACTAATCCCTTTTATTGATGAAATCTGCCCTATAGTATTTAGGGAGATGTAGTAGAAAATTGTTCAGACTCCAGGAAGCAGGATGTACTGTAGTGCACTTTTCAGCACTTTCTAGGTGGATAGGAGTGTTGTTAGTCAAGCTAATAACATCTATTCTGAACAATAATTGTGCTGAAAAGTAAATTAAATGGTCAACTAGAAATGCGTCAGTTCAGCAAAACACTTTATAAGGATATGAAAAAAAGGAATAATCCCTGTCAGTAGGGTGTTGCAACCTCCAAACGTCTAAATACACTTCCTTATGTGTGAGATGAAAGATCTCTGATAAGAATGGGAAAGATGAGATTTATCCAGGGGACATTGGTATATTCAAGTCACCAATAGAGATGAGCGAGCACTAAAATGCTTGAGTGCTCGTTACTCGAGTCGAACTTTTTCCAATGCTCGAGTGCTCGTTTCGAATAACGAACCCCATTGAAGTCAATGGGAGACTCGAGAATTTTTCAAGGGGACCAAGGCTCTGCACAGGGAAGCTTGGCCAAACACCTGGAAACCTCAGAAAATGATGGAAACACTGTGGAAATGGACATAACTAAATATTTGTTCGGTGTGGAATGAATTGTCTGTGTTTCAATGATTTCTTATGGGAAAATTTGCTTTGATGTATGAGCAATTTGAATTACATGTTCCCAAAACAAATTATGCTTGTGATCCAAAGTTTGACTGTACATCCATGTAATGACCCATACCTATGGCCTCTCACCCTACCAAAGCAGTTCCCTACACTGTAATCATGAGGTAATATTAATAATATGAGGAACAGCGGGGGAGATTTATCCATGGCCAGATACATTGATGTCTTTGCCTTTTGAAAGAAACTTACAGTTTGTCATTTTGCTAGGCATCTTGAAAGTTTGGCATTGATCTAAAGGGAACTCACTATGTTAAGATAGCACTAGGGGTATAGTTCTCTATTTTCCATCTGGGAAAACTTATTTGCACATTCTTAACCCTGAATTCTCTGCAAAACGTCCATGCAAAGGTAGTCTAATTAAGGAAATATATTCCCCTTACCAACTGCTTGCCTCCACCTGGTGAATCAACATTTTCATATAGCATAAGACAAGTTTATTTGCATTATAGAAACATGAATTTTCTTTGTCTGAGATAGCAAATAAATCCTTAAGTGGTTGGGAATCTCCCAAGATCCTACACAGCAGTCGTCAGGTCACATTCTCACGCCACTGTGTTCATCTTGTGGTTTAAGTAAATACATGTCATTTAAAAAAAACTCCAGATACTTGAGCAGTAGTAGATCCTGAACTGTGGGGGTCTAAACACTGACTTATGACAGAGATGACAGTTGGGGCCTGAATTATAAGCACCTATGGGACGGTATACTTAGAATTACAATGCCGGATTCCCATAATCCTCAGCAGTGGAGGGCGCAATGACGGGCCACTTTATAGGAACAAATAAAATAGACAATATACAATAGGCTTTTTCTTTTAACATTCACTTCTGCATGTGCAACATCCCCCACCGGGGCCTAGCCTTTTCTTGGGGCCTGGAGTCAGCCGGGGCCCGCAGTACCTGAGTGGCTGGCGGTTGCGGCCTAGGCACGCTAGTATCACGGTGCTTGGTATGGGGAACCGGAGGACTGTCCTACAGCCTTGCAGGACTCCAGCAGGGTGGTGTTGACAAGAAATCATGAGAGAGAGGCTGCTATAGCGGTTCTCCGTGGGGTAACCCTTTGGTGTCTGGAGTATAAGTCTCTGTGTGGTGGACAGGGTGCCCGTGATGGTGACAGCCGTAGTAGCAGGGACCAGACGGAGGCAGACGTTGAACAAAAATAACTTACAGTTCTTTATTGGAACCGACAGGAACATTAGCAACGTGCCTTAACAGGATGTTGGAATGCTGGAAATGTAGTTGGAGGGAGCCACAGGATGAAGATCACCAGCATAGATGCAAAGGGCAGGCTGGGAGGTAGCTGTGTCCTAGTAGGATGCTTCAGCTTTATCCTGGATTGCTTCAGGTATCACTCTTGAAGGTAGGATGATACCCCTTTCCTCTCACTAACTAGCTATTAGCTCTACTCTTCAGGCAAGTAGCTGGGCTCACCTGCTCTTGGTCTGGTGTGCTGGCTGCACAGACTCCTCTGAGTCTCTAATCTGAGAGAGTGAACTCTATCCTCACACTGCACTCTCTTCTGAGAGAGAACTGACCTCTAGAAGTTTCCTGAACAGGGGTTTTGTTACTCCCCCTGGTCAGGTGGTGGCTACTCCTCCAATTACATCTCAGCTCACAGGCATAAGGTGTAACACATGTGATTGGCTGACACATATGACAACACACAATAAAATTAACTCCTGCCTTACCAGGCAGGTTCTACCACTACAGTGTTCCCCTGTGTTATCTAGGGACTATGTAGTGACATGCTGTGGGGCCGATCAGACCCTACACAGGCTGCAAGCTACATGGTGTGACATATTCGCAAACACAACTCTGCCTTGCATTGGCGAGGGTGTTGCACATGTTTACCCGCTTATGGGAAGCATGCAGCAAAATGAAAAAAAGAAAATATGTTAAAGGTGCGCCAAATAAAAGTTGGTGCACTCTGTTGGAGCAGTGCAGGGTTCGCCAGATTTATGAAGAGCATGCGCCACAATTCATGAAGCTGGCACACCCTGCACACTCCACAGGCAAACTGCACCTATTGCACTATGACCAGTAACTTCCACTTTGTCAACTTTTTCTTGGAGCCTTAACACAGTCTATATCTATGGGGCCTACAGAAGTAGTCACTGAGGAGACTGGGAGGTTCCACAGGGGGCTTTGCCCTTTAAGTGCCACATTTCAATCCTCTAGTCAGGTTCGCAGGGGAGAATGCTGGGACTTCTGGTCGTGCTGGCAGCATCCGACCTCCGTCGCATCTCCACGCAAACTCGTCTGCTACCAGCAGTCTCTGGTGCACCCTAAGCGGTTGCTAAGACCTTGCGCTGTTTAAGGGTTGTAGTCTGGACTGCTGGGAGTTGTGGTACCTCTGCATGTTGTCTGCGATTGTGATTGTTTATTCTGCACCATGAGGGGTTAATTCCCAGAAGTTGTCCAACTCCTATCAGGTTCTGGAGGTGGGGTTCTGGCTGCATACATTGCAGCTTCACTAGTCACCGTCACCTGTGCCAGCATTTGAAATCCCTTTCATCACTTGCTCTCTGCTATAGGTTTGACTTGCTCTGTGTTCTGAATTGTTGTGATCTTGGGTAGTTTTTGATGTTGACCCTTTTGCTTACTAATTTTGCTCTTGACATAGCCTCTCGTTGTGACTCCGGCTAGTTTACTACTCTTTTGTGTTTCATGTTTGTCAGTCTGTTCGTGTTGTTCCCTTCCCGCACTTATCTAGTGTATTCTGAGTCTTCAAGTAGTCGCCCCACGGTTTAGCGAGGAAGGGGGCTATAGGAAGGGACAGAGGTTGGGGCAAGGTCAGGTCACACAATCCCCAGTCTTCTGTGTTACCCAACCCTAACACTTACTTTACAATTTCACTCAGTTTTATTGCTGTTTTAGCTCCTATCAGTCCCTAGGCCCTCAGTGTACAATTCCAAAGTGTGGGCAGGGACATTTTAAGCAGACACTTCATGATCCCTCTAATGCTGTGAGATGCTTTGTGCTGACAATGTGCTTAGATTTTCAGGGTCCAGGTTTAAATAGATTTTCATTTAGTTTCTGGACATTCACTAGTATATGACACATAGAGAGATATGACAGATTAGAGATGAGATATGATGAGATCCATGAGATGCATATGTCATGTCATAATATGACATTCTCAGTAGAGATGAGCGAGCACTAAAATGCTCAAGTTCGTTCGAGTCAAACTTTTTCCAATGCTCAAGTGCTCGTTTCGAATAACAAACCCCATTGAAGTCAATGGGAGACTCGAGCATTTTTCAAGGGGACCAAGGCTCTGCACAGGAAAGCTTGGCCAAAAACCTGGAAACCTCAGAAAATGATGGAAACACCACGGAAATGGACAGGAAACAGCAAGGGCAGCATGCATGGATGCCTCTGAGGCTGGCTAATCGCAACATTATGCCAAAATTATGGGCAACAGCATGGCGATGACAGAGTGTCCAAGTGAGGTGAGATAGCATCTAAAACACCCGATAATTGACCCTGACACTATAGGGGACGGCATGCGGAGGCAGCAGCGGCAGGCTAGAGAGTGGCATGGCAACATACCCCAAATGGACTCAGACTTCAAACCAATTTTAAAAATTCCTTTTGGCGAGGATAACGAGTAGCACTGTACACAGCTTGGGGAGACAACTTGTGGAGGCAGCTATCCAGACGACTTGTGATGGCAGCTATCGAGACGACGTGTTGAGGCTGCTATGTAGACGACCTGTAGAGGCAGTGGGGACCGCTATGGCACCCGAGGTGAACATAAGGAGGTGAGAAAAGAGGAGTGAAAAGATAGATTTTAGAGGTAAAAGATTATAGTAGAAGATTAAAGTTGCTGCAGTTAAAACGATGTTAGTTGGATCTTGGATCGAGCTGGCGGCCCGCTGCCAGGCGAGCTTTTGCCTGTCCAAGCCCCTGCCTCTCGGCTCCTCCCCGCCCAAAATGGACCTGGGGGCCGAAGCGTTTACTTTGAAAAAATTCTCATTTTCAAAGCAGACGGGGCCGTTTGAATACTTCATCTACAAATAATGGAATAGCATTGCGTTTTGTTTTTTTTTTGGAAATGGTTCCATGATTAAGAGCAACGGTATGGGGCATTCATATTGCGCCACTATGATTGAAACTACAAGTCTCCAGCATGGCGGCGACAGATGGGCCGAGTTCCATTACGTATCTGGTGAAACACCCGAAAATTCTGCTTGACACAGCTCGTTTGCTAAGGGGACGATGTATGGAGGCAGCTATGTGGAGGCAGCGGCCACAGCCTCAGGCTGGCAATTGTCCAGGCGACATAACCAGAGTGTACTCCGGCTACAAACAGCATTTCTAAAAACCTTTTGTGTACGATCAAGTGTAGCACTGTTCTTTTAAGTATATGACCTGGTTATGGCGAGAGAGGGGAACGTAAAGAGATGCACAAGAAGCGCTGAAATAATATCGGTAAATGATAAAAATTTGCCAGTATATTTTGTGGATAACACAGCAGGGTGGCGACAAAGTTAACAAGTTTGATG
The DNA here is from genome assembly GCA_019512145.1 of Engystomops pustulosus. NCBI lineage: Eukaryota > Metazoa > Chordata > Amphibia > Anura > Leptodactylidae > Engystomops > Engystomops pustulosus. The sequence goes on along the minus strand of WNYA01001850.1, from coordinate 16,789 downwards.
TGGAAGCCATGAAAACAACCCAAAATTCTGCCTGACACAGCTCATTTGCTAAGGGGACGATGTATGGAAGCAGCTATGTTGATGACTTTTGGAGGTAGCTATGGAGATGACGTGTGGAGGTAGCAATGGAGACAACGTGTGGAGGCAGCTATAAAGACTATAAAACTATAAAGTTTTCAAACCAGAGGAGCAGGTAGGTGGTCCTCCAGAAAAATTAAATACATAGAGTACTATAGCAAGAGCTAGTTGGCCCTGGCAAAAAATAGCCAGTTTCCTCTGCTTTATTGTACAAAGAGGAGGAGAAGGAGGAAAATGAGGAGGAGGAGTGCATAGTGTGATAAGGCACAGGTTATCGTGGTTGAGGGCCAATATATATCACTGAGGTGCCTGACCTCAGTGAAGTAAGCTGCTAATCTTTGTCAGGAACCTTAGGTTTCTGACCCTTATTTAAAAGTAGTATAGCTGCTTGCTGCAGCTGATCCTGGATGGCTTTTACTGGAGTAGTCTGAGAGCTGGGTGGGATGACTACTCCCATGTGTCCAGGCCAGGTGTTGCCTAGCATTTATTAGCCTGGAGGTTTAGAAGAGCGGAGAGTGTGTGGCTCCAAGCCTGAAGTGTAGGTCTGGTGTCTTTCTTCTGCTTTTGTCTCAGGACTTGGTCAGAGACGCTGGAGGACTCTGCTGTAACTTTACAGATTGTATGGTGAGGATAACCTGTTTTATGTTAAAGCCTTTTGCCTGAAGAAAAGTCAACTTTATGTTATGCCTTCATTTTGCACCCTGCTGAATGAGTGACTTTAAAATAAACCTTCCATTATTGGACATTACTGTTTTGGTGACCTGTGTGACGAAGCATAACCCCCACAGTAGGTCTGCCTACGGTGTAATGGCACATAAGGGGCGCACAAAGCATCCAATAGAATTTCTGCTAACACTTCCAGTTTCCTACTGAGTAGCGATAACTTCTGTTTATTGATTATTATTATGAGAGGGGCACCATCTAATTGCATGGTGCTGTGCCAATCGTAAGGGGTTCATAATTGATAGACAAAAAGACAGGTGCAAGTACAAAAATACAAAATACAGACCAGGGATACAAGTAGGAAGACCGCCTGTGGCTCACAATAATCTAATCCCTGAGTTTAGAGTAGCCATATAAACATAATTATAAAATATATTTTATGGCATCGTTCCGATTTTATTCAGTATATCTCAGTAGCAGTATGAGGTTGTTTTTTGACTCGCCTGCCGCTCACCACCTCTATGATACTTTTATGCTTTTAGGTGAGAATATTATTTATTTGTGTCTTTTTGTATTAACCCCTCCTGCGGCAGCCCTTTTTTCGGTTTTCCGTTTTCATTTTTGACTCCCAAGCATTCAAAAACTGTAATTTATTTTTCCCGTTACAGAGCGGTTGTGAGGCTATTTCTGCGAACAAAATTACACTTCAAAATGGGGATATTTAAGATTTCCATGCCGTGTACTGGGAAGTGGGGCGAAAAAAAATTCCAAATACAGTGAAATGGTAAAAAAAAATGCATTGGTGCCAATCTTTGGGCATGATTTTTACGGCTCTACTGTACGCCCAATGACAGGTCTACTTTGATTCTTGGGTAGGACGATTACGGGTGATGACAAATTATATATAAAAAATTAAAACTCTGTACAAAATTTTTGGGGGGATTTTTTGCACTTCTGGCGCTAATAACTTTTTATCTTTGGTATGGAGCGGGTGGGTGGTGCGGTGGTGGGTTTTGTGGATTTTGAGACGTTCCGTTAGTCATTTTTAGGACTGTATGAACCTTTTGATCACCTTTTTATAGAATTTGCCGGTCTAAGGGTGGCATCTTCGTCAGTTCCTCTCGGGAAAGCCCTGGCCTGGGGATTACCTCTTTGGGAGTAGAGGAGAGCAGTCAGTTATTCTCTCACAGCTTTCTGGCAGGGTATCCGGGCGTTATTTGAGGAACTGCACGGGCTCTATGCGAGGACGCTGAGCCAAGGCAGCCGTCTGTGGATGAGTATGGGTTTCCGTTTGACCCTTGCCCTGAATCTGCCCTGGAACGATGCAGCCATCATGCTACCTTTAAGAAGGGACTCTCGCGAGGCTGTAAGGACGCTTGGCTGCCTTGGGCCCCTGCCGTCAAACTCTGAGTGGTCTTATCACAATGGCCACTAGGATTGAATGTCGGTTTCAAGGACCGCGCCTAGGAATTCCGCCACCGAGCACCCTCAAGCCCGGGTTTAAGACGGTTCCTTGCACTGGATTCGGCCTTTCAAAGAACCTCTCCAGCCTTAGGCGAATTGGTGCTGCTGAGGAACCTTATGCAGGGTGGATCAGAATTCTGACTTTCTTGCAGGAGCATCAAGATGCCGACAGGAGAAACTCTTCTGTTACTGTGCCAGCCCAGAGACTACGGGTCCTGTCCTGTAGACTCAAGTCCGTGAAACGACAGCACCTATGTTTATTGGGAGAAGACGTCCCTAGGTGTAAGTACAGCTCCCACATTGACTCTTCCCTGTTTTCAAGTGTGGCACCGGTACTCAGATCCAGTTTCTGCCTTCCTGGATTCGGCTCTACAGCGAACTTTGTGGGGGATGCAGCCTTGGTATCTCAGCATCATTCCGGTGGTTCGTCTCGAGAAGCCATTGTAGCATTGACTCGGTCAATGGTCAGATTCTCCGTACCCATCTGGTTCGCACGGAACCCCGCTTCGAAGTTGGGTGCCCTAAAATCAGAAGGGACTTTTTTTTGTGCTGCCCCCAAAGCACTTGCTGTACTGCTGGGTTCTCCCCTGGTTGCAGCGTCATGCACCCTGTATGGATGGCCCCGGGCAAATCCTCCGTTGGGAGAACGAACTGTGCTTCAGCGTTGTATGACAGAGTTCCCCGTCCGCTACTGGTAGAGAGCGACTCTGGCTCCCAAGTCTCTGGAGGGTCGCCAGTTGTATCGGGACTATTCGGAGGTTCTCAAGAAGCAAGCAGGGGAGATTCTTCCACCACATCGTCCCCTATGATTGCCCTCGTGGATCTTTTTCCTGGCGCCCACTCCTCCCAGAAGGTCGGGGTTATCTCGTTTTTTTTTTTTTCTGTACCTGAGAATAGCCAGTCCGACTACGCAAGGAGAATATGCAGAGGGGTTTCATAGGCAAGGCCTCCTTTCGGCTGGCGCAGGTTTCTCTTCGTTAACAAGAAGGGCGGCTCCCGCGTCCCTGTCAGACTAGTCGTGGGAGAATAAGCTAACGAGTAAGTAAAAAAACGTTTACCCCAGCCCGTTGATTTGCAAGAACTTATTTAATCGCCTGCGTGGTTCCAAGGGGTTCTGGCAAGCTGGACCTCCGTGGTGCTTACAATCATTCGGATCTCGCAAAAGGCGTTGACGAGATGGAAAGACGGCGTTTTTTTTTAAAACACCCGTGACGGGCACTTTGAGTATCTAGTAATGCCCTCTGGACTGTTGTAATGCCCCTGCTGTTTTTCAGGAGTTGTGAACGACATTTTTCGGGACCGTCTTAAATGCTGCGTGGTCTACTAGATGACATTTGGTGTACTCTCCGATTTCGTACCACCAGGCACACGTACGACAAGTCAGGTCGACTTGTGCCAATACTCTATGCCAAGTTAGTAAAGCCTGTTTCACCAGCACTGCCTTCCTTTGCCTCCGGTTAATTAATTTCTGACAGAAGGCCTCCAGATGGACCCGCCGAAGCTGTCTGCAGTGATTCAGTGGCAGACTTTTCAGAGGGTCTCTCGAGCCATACAGAGATTCGACTGGGGTTTGGAACTATTGACTCGAGTTATTCCCCATTATCCAATCTGGGGTATCCATCGTGGCGCTCTCACAAGAAGGTGCCAGTCCACGCGGCTGGTCTCCGGTGCTTGATGAAATGGCCTTCTCAATTTAAAGTCCGCTTTTGCCTCGGCTCCCGTGCTATATATGCCAGATACGGACAACCCTTTCTTCGGGAGTGGACGCACCTCATAGGAGCGAAGACGGTGCTTCAATCAGAAGGGGCCCAAGGGCCCCGAACTTTGATTGCGGATTTCTTTCCAAGAATTTTTCCACAGCTGAGAGAAATTATTCTATTTGGAAGACAGAGACCGTGCCATCAACTTGCTCTTGAAGAATGGGGGTATCTTCTGAGAGGGAGCTCACCATACAGCTTTTGTGTGTACAGTGACCACAAGGAATCTACTGTTAATACTCCAGGACAGCCTGACGCTGAATCCCAGGCAAGCGTGGTCTGTTCTCTCCCGATTGACCTGCTGATTCATTTCGTCACGGCAAGACAAGACGGTCAAGGCGATGCTCTGTCCCGTCTTCAGATGTTGTGGAAGAGAACCAGTCCGCGGCACATAATTTCTCCTGATCAGCTGTTGTTGCTGCAGTCCGGGGGACCACTTCGGCAGACTACTCGTGGGCAAGACGTATGTTCGACCTGCTCTCAGGACGAGGATTCGCTTGGGACATATTATAGCTCTGGTGGGCACCTGGGGTGGTGCAACGCTCAGTGGACCCTCATTCCCGCTGAATAACTGGGGGCCAGACCTGGCAAAGATGTCTCGGGAGTTGTGTGAGGATCCTTACTCTCCTGTGGACATGCAAATAAACAAGCCAACTCTCAGTTAACAAACCCTACAGGGACTGAATAGACTACCGTTGCAGATTTTTTTTTTTTTACACCCTCAGCAGACCAATGGTCTCAGTGGCAAATGACTTTGTTAACGATCTGGCTGTTATCCTGGGCAATACTTGTCATCTGGGTGGTGACGGACCGGTTTTTCAAAATGTCCATTTTGTTCCCCTTCAGGTCTTCCGTCTTCACGCACAGCTTGCCAGTTGTTATTCAAACGATTATTTCGGCTGCAGGGCCCCCGCTGCACAGTATGTGTTCCGAGTTGAGGAGGTCAGTTTGTGTCGAAAATTCTGGCAGTTATTATGTAGGACCAAGCTGAAGGTCATCCTTGAACTTATATTCTGGCTTACACCAACCCCCGTCGAATGTCAAGAGAGAGGGTAACCCGACTTTGGGCTGCTACTTGCGCCACTTCGTTCAGCTGTCAAGACAATTGGAACTGACCTTCTACCTTGGGGTGAGTTATCTTACAATTCACTGGACTCGGGATATACTGGTCGGCTCCATCTTTTTGTCGTGGACGTATTCCTCGCCCACCTTCTGCGTCTACTTACCTATGTGCCCTGCGGTGGAGGATTGGTGGGCAGGATCTCAAGGCTGATTTGGGACAGTCCCTTCTAGAGCTACAGACCGTACCAAGACCCAGGCTGATAAAAGACGTCGAGTCCTCTGTCATTCTCTCCATGTTGACAAAGTATGGGAGTATCCTCCGAACATCCGCTTAATATACCCAGATATAAACTTGGGCCCCGGTTCCTTGGCCCTTTGAGGTAATCAAGCGCACAATAAAGTGCCTACAAGCTCCGCCTTCTCCATCTATGCGATACCGAATCCTTCCATGTATCCTCCTGAATCCAGTTCGGTCTTGAACCGCTTAACCCAGCATCCATCCTACGGCCCCTGAAGCTGATTCTCAGATGTATATGAAAGTCCAAGGAAAGGGTCTGGACCTGAAGTTCGTAAGGGGTAAGCGGGGTCGTTCTTGACTGTAGAGGGAAGGGTTTCGGGCATGAGGAGAGATCCTGGGAGCCTGAAGAGAATATTCTTGATCTGACTCTCCTCCAGATGTTTTCTTGGGGACCAAGAAGAAGAGGGGGGAGGCGAAGAGGGGGGGGGGGTTGTACTGTCACGTTCACCCATCTATCCAACCACTGATCTCAGGGGCACCCGTACTCTTTCTGTGCACCCCGCAGATCCATTTACCAGGATCGCGGGATGCCACCCGTGCCTCTCTCCCACTGCCAAAGTCCGCCAGTGCATCACCACCTGGCCCCGCTTCCCATCCGGACTAGGTTCGCGCGCCCATTAGGGAGCAGGGGCCGGCGCCGGCAAGTCTTATCAAGATTTAAAGGGCCAGCGCAGGTATTGGCGCTGGTCATTTCCTGTTTTGTTATTTAACCTATGTCTCCATTCATTCCCTGCCGGATCTTTGTTTAGCCTCATAGGATATGTAGAAAGCTTCCAAGCAAATTCCTGCGTTCTGTGTATTACTGCGTTCTCTGGTGTCTGGCCCCCCCCCCTGTTGCTGACCACGGATGGACTTGGACCTGAATTCTCTGCCCGCCGCTTGACACTGTGCCTACCGACCCCACGAGAGTAAGGTAACTGACACGGCTGCCACAGGGGCCAGCGCACCCGTGGAACGCCAAGAGGATTCTGCCGCAGCAAGCCAACAACGCTTGGCAACAGGCTCTGCGTGAAGACAGTTGACACGTGACGGAGCCCAGGGGTCGGCTGGTACCACCTCCCGCAGTGGTCCAGGGGATTCACACACCCCGAATCCTGACAAGATGCTTGTATTGGTTTTAGCACATGTGTAGTTATCAGCAGATCTATGTAGGACTTGCTGATTCAAGATTAGATATGAGCGAAACCCCAACTGAATCACGACACGTCAGTTCCACTGATCTCTACTAAAGATTACTTGTCTACTCTGCATTTGTAATCCTTTCTTGTGTAATGATTGTTATGATTGTTATCGGATGCATTGATTTTGACTCATCCGTCTTTCATGTTGATGTCCTATGAAGTTAAATCTTTTAACACTGCATATTAATTAGTTTGTGTATGATTATTTGTTAAGAACTGGTTGTTTTTTTCAGTCTATCAGGACTTGTATCATCCACGTGATTCTTGTTAGCGACAACTACTTCTAAAAAACCGCACGCAAATATCTCTTTTTTAATGCTCTGCGGCTGTAAAAGCTAACAATTAGAAACATGGTTGAACTTCATGAGTCTTATGGTTCCGAGTAGAGGATTTGCATCTCCGCAGTAATTTGTAAAACGCCGCTTGTAGTTAGGTACCGTATGCCATTTACATTTCTAGGCAATATGTATCAGCAATTAAACTGCAATGAAAAAATAATCATAGATGAAAATAAAATTTAGTCATGAATGTTCACGCCCGTGGAAAGACACAATAAGTAACAATTGTAAATGAAAGCTTACTGATATTAGAATAACCAAATACAGGACACCCAAAAGGCTTCTTGATTTGGATAGAACATTAGCACCAATGGAATCGGGTGAATTCTGCTGAAATCATAGAAAGAATGTGATTAATTAGGTTTGTTACTGGTATAGTTACACTTATATTGAATCTCTAGACAGCCCTTAAAATATGGACAAAACCCTAGTGGGAAGTGTGGCCTGCTGGTAATATCCCGTGTGACCCATCGCGGTATAATTGAAAACCAATGGGATAAAATTAAAATAGTATACATGGACTAATTACTGTTTTTACCTCACATGTTGTATTGCATGAGAATTATACATTAACTCCCAATTGTTTGCATATCCTCAAATTGAACATGAATCACATAATTATATGAAATAAATTGGAACCTCCCAAGATCACAATTAGGTGGTAAAATGGTATAAGAATCTATTGTATGATTGGGGTCAACTGAACCTTAACAAAGTGCCTGCGTTTGCAAACTATAACACTAATAGTGCTATGGACGCAGCGTGTGAAACTAGATAGTGCAGTATATAAACAGTGGTGTCCCAAATTAAACCCAAATGGTGTTAAAACTTTGCATGCAAAAAAACCTAAAAACAACAAAAAAAAGTCGCGGAATAACTTGAATTCAGACCAGTATATGGGACTGTTCATATAGTACATCAATCGTGGTAGACAAAAATTGCTATCTCCAATAGATTGTCACCTAGCTAGACGGTGCTCTAGGTCATGTAGTGTAGTTATTCCAGGTGGGTAATCTAGAGATGAGCGAACATAATCGTCCAGAGCTTGATGCTCGTTCGAGCGAATTAGCGTACTCGAAACGTGCTGTTGCTCGGAGCGAAGACGCGCCCGTCGAGAAAATGGGCAGTCCGCCGTTTTGCTTTTTGTGCGGCCAGAAAAGGGCCAATTAACAAGCAGGAGACTCTGAACTCCCCCAAAGAGGGGACAGTGGGGGGGGGGGGGGGGGGGGGGGGGACCGTGGACCCGTACACGTCGATACGACAGTGGTTGGCTGGCCAGATCAGGGTGGACCCTGGGATAGACTAGCGCTGCCCGCGCTGCTCGGATATTTATGTGTCTGGATTGCCGCTTAGGGAGAGAGAGCTCCGCTGGTCAGGGAAAGGTTAGGGGTGTTATATTAGAATTAGTGTAGGCAGGAGGGATTCAACAAGAAACCAACAGCCCTTCTTAGGGCACAATAACGTTAGACTTTTTTTTTTTTGTTTGCTATGGCTGGGTTGCTGCACTAGTAGTGCAGCCAGTACCATATTGTGAGGAATTGCTGGGGGAATTGCTACGTTGTGTATAGGCTATTAGTGACGCACATATCATGCAACGACCGAAGGTGGGGAAAAATTTAGCGGGGTGGATTCCAATAGGCACAGTCTGGCAGGTTCTTCTTATTTTACATTATTTTTCATAACTTCAGCGTCATCTCATCAGTGTGCTTTCATACTGGCTAGAGAAGAAAATAGCCATAGGAGAAATCCAAAAGGCTTACTACGCAACAGTAGCGTTATAATATTTGATTTCTGGTGATCTGCTGGTGGCTGTCTGCTGCATGCATTACTAGCAATTGGAGCACTTGGTAGTGAGAAGTTGCGGCGGTGTGTGTGCGCTAGTGAACGCACATATCCATTGCAACGACGAATGGGAAAATTTATTCGGGGTTGGATTTCACAATTAGGCAACAGTCTGCCATTCCTTTGTATTTTAAGTTATTTTTGTAATAACTCAGCGTCATCATCTGGCATAGCATTGTGATTTCATACTTGGCTAGAAAATAGCCTAGCATAGGGATAGCATTGTTTGGTTTTTAAAAACTAAACAGCACAAAAAAAAACTAAAAAACACAAAAAAACACAACAAAAAAGTTAAAAAAAAAGTTAAAGTTATAACTTTCATTTTCAAAATGTTTAACCCGAGTGGCTAGGGGTAGAGGACGCGGGCGGGGAGTGGGCGTGCAACTACTGCATGAATCGAGCCGTGTGTCCTGGGGGGATGAGGGACACCACCGCGGTTATGAATGGCGAAAAAAGCAGGGGAACGCCGCAGAGCTACCACTCCCTAGCGTTCATGTCCTGAAGTTACTCGTGGTAGTCGAGCAAGTTGAGGCCCAGAAACAGTGCGAACAGTGATTCGTGGATTGCCTACCAATAGCTCTCGAGCAATTTTGTCACCAGTCAGTTCTTCCACGGCAAAGTAGTTCCACCTGTACCGAAAACGGCACTCGCCTCCAAAGCGCCTGCACACTCAGCTCCTCCCCCCCAGTCTGCCCCCTCCCAGGAAAATTGGCATATTGAAACCGGCCGAAGGCATACTCTGAGGGGAACTGTTTTCTGGACCGATTCCCACAGTCAGGCAAAACCACTGTCGCGGTGTGCTGCTGAGCAATTTCCGAGCCAGGTTTTTCCACCAGTCGCGTCTGTGGGTGATTGATGGACTCTTGAGGCGTAGTGGAAGAAGTGTTTGTAACGAGGTGTCCGACGAGAGGAGACGACGGATGTCAGACAGGGGGGAAGTTGTGTCAGGGCAGGAAGTCCGAGGGGGGATCAGGATCTGAGGGATCGGGAGGATGATGAGAGGGGCTGACAGCACCAAAGCTTGGGTTTGATAGGGACGGAGTGAAACACAGTGCTTCTGAGACGGAGGGAGAGTCCTCGACCAGAAAGGGAAGAGGAGTGGTGGGGCAGAACGGAGAAGGCAGGGCCAGACCTGGTGAATCAGCGCCAAATGGTCAAAACTAGTCTGAAGCTCCCGTGGCGAGGGGCTCTGCGAGCGAGGGCATAGATTTTCAGAAGTCTGGAGGTCTGTAAGGAAACACCGGGTAAGACCGACTGAACTTGGTGTGCAACATTTGCCAAACAAGGAATAGCAGGGGTTCCACCACTAATAGCTTACAACTACCACCAGTAGGCAGGCATTATGATATTGCTAAACACCAACTCATGTGGCAACAAAGCCCGTTACCTCCGGCGTGCACCCCACGGCTCTTCCCCTGGTCAGCTGTAGTAGGCCCCACTGCCCCAGGAACATGGCCACAAAAAACCCATCGTCGGCCCACGATGCCTCCACAGCATGCACCAGCGTTCAGCTTCCATACCCAGGACGATGAGCGAAACGCCCAAATATAGTGCAAACCCAACGAACACGCCCCAAGCCCTTAATGGTCCACATCTTAGGATTGAGCGAGCCTGGAGATGCTGGCCCATAGGTGTAGAGACCCGAGGCCTTTCTCGAACCGTCATGGCGTCGGCGCCAGCCTCGGGTATTCGTCCCCAGCACCACTACTTTCCGATTGTGCCGTCCCAGCCCTGCACCAGCACGGTCAGGACAACATCACGCCCGACCAACACCGTTCTCTGACAAGGTCCACCTGACCACGGAAACGTGGACGAGGCTGCGGGAAGGGCCACCTATATATCGCGGAGCAGGCAAATTGGGTTAACTGGTGGAGGCTGGACCGAGTCTGACCTGCGGTCTGGTCATATACTGCGACGCCAAGGAATGCGGGGCCTACCTTGGTCCAGGGTTTCAGGCCGACCTACTCTGCCTCCTCCCTCCACCCCTACTCGCCTTCAGAAACTACCATAAGTGGGCATGACGCCACAGTCGGTATTTCGCACGAGCAGTTTTCCTCTTTCTCTAATCTAACAAGCAGGCAGGGAGGAGGAAAGGGAAGAGGACTCAGAAACTTCTTATCCTATTGATAAAAAGGCAAACAGCCCAAGAACTATACAGGGCATCACGGCTGCAGACTGATCTGTTGGCTGGCAATTGATCTGGGCTGGCACGCGAATGAACTGAATGAAGCCAGGCAGGTTGGCTTGTGACAAGGCCGAACCTCGGGTGCGGATCTCAAATCGGGCAGGACGACACATGTGCCCATGCCGGACCATGTGTAAAATCTGATGAGTTCAGCTAGTCTCAAGACATACCCCATCAGTTGATTTTGCTCACGCATGGTGCGGCGCATCTGTGCGCGAGTTCAGGAGTCCAGCACAGATGGTGCAGCTACAGGGCAGCGCAGAGCGCCGCCTCAACGGCCCGCTTCACCCGATGTTGTGCGAGTGCCCGAGACGGTGGAATTAAACCTGACATGTTATCAAGAGGGTTACCAGCAGCGCAGAGGATCTGTAGAGTGACAGATGTCAACTTCCAACAGAACTGGTAGTCGGTCAGTAAGCTTCCTCAAGTCTACAATGAGGAGCGGACGGGATGCGATATCTGTAGGTGCATGAAGTAACTAAGGAGTCAACACAGAGTCATGGCGTGCCGCCATTCCTCAGCCTCACCATCCGCTGCTGGCATGCTTTGAAAAATATCTCGGATCGCATGAATTCGGAAAAGACTTTGCGCTCGTCAACAAGAGACGGGGGAAGAAGATCACTTGTTGATAGCCAAAAAGCACCCTTAGCGTCTGTTTCTCGCGCATACGAGGAGGAGGTGGAGGTTGGGCGGGGATGAGAGGAAGAGGAGGAGAAATGTTGGCGAGACACAAGTAGAGGGGATCCATTGTGAGTCCTCAGTTCAGCGGTATGGGCAGAAGAAGAGGAGTGGAGGAGTTGGAGGAGGAGGAAATGGGACAGTCAGGCCAGATGAGGGGAGTGAATTCTTACTGGGCGTTGGTACTATGGCGAAGATGGCAGATTTAATGCTAGGCTGCCTATCCAGTGACCCTCGCGTTCAAAGAATTCTTCCAGCAGATTACTGGGGGGTCACTATCCTGTGGACCCACGGTACAAGCAAAATCTGTACACTATCCATGGAGAGGAAAGGAGTGTGATGAATGCATGAATACCAGCGGCCTGGTGCACAAGCGAAAACAGTCATTCACTTCTGACAGCGCTACGGCAGAGTGCGTAGTTCGCGGGACAAGTAAGCGAGGAGAGTAGGCGAGGCATGGGCAGGTGGTCCAGCACTGGCAAGGGTACGGCTTACAAGGCTTTTCGCCAGCCTTTAACGTCACCAGAAGAACTGTTCACCTTTGGCCCCGTCTCTGGCAGGTAGGCTGAATCTTTACCAGAAAGATTGTGCAGGGAGTTAGGTTAGCGACCATACCATCGTCTCATAAATCGATCACAACAGATCCATAAACTATGGTTCCAAAGCTGGAAAATGTGGGCTACGAACGTGGCGCTGGCTCCTTGGAGTAGGTATCTTGCCAGCCTTGAGGTCGGTTGCCTGGGTGGCGGCTCTGCAACTCGGCAGACTGAAACATGTGCCATGACTGGCCCCATGTGTACTAATGGATAGGTCAGCGTGTTCATCAAGACATACCCCCTTCTGTCGGATTGCTCGAAGAAGGGAGCGCATCGGTGCCGCATTCAGGAAGTCGAAGCACAGATGATGCCAACTCTCAGGGCAGCGCAGGGCGCCGCCTCCAAATGCCGCTCCACGACTGTTTGAAACGGAAACTCGAACGTCGCGTGACGTGACCACGAGTGCGTGGAATTGAAACACATGACCATGTTATCAGAGTACCAGCAGCGCAGAGCGATTGTAGGACGCCAGATGTTCAACCTCCACCAGAAACTTGGTAGTCGGTCAGTCAGCTTCCTCAAGTATACAAGTAGGAAGGGGACGGGAGTGTCTGATGCGCTGTCAGGTGCTGAGTAACTGTAAGGAGTCACACAGATGGTTCAGTGGCGATGCCGCCATCATCAGCCTCACACTCCGTGCTGGCCGTTGATGTAAAAGAATCTCTGATCAGCATGAATCGTCGGAAGCTTGCCGCTCGTGCACCAAGAGAAGGGGGAAGAAGCTCCTGTTGTAGCAAGCACCCTTAGGTGTGTCTCAGCGCATATCGGACGGAGGTGGAGGGGAGGAGGATGAGGAGAAGGGGGAAGCGGAAGGAGAATTGTTGCGAGCACAACGAGGGGACCCATGTTGCAGTCTTCATGATCAGCGTGTAGGGCAGAAGAGAGGGGGGAGGGTTGGAGGAGGAGGGGAAAGGACAGTCAGGCCAGTGAGTGGGATGTGGAATCTTCGCGTTTGGTACTCGGCCGAATATGGCAGATTTCATGCTTGGCTGCTTATCCAGGGGACCTCGGTAAAAGAATGTATTCCAGCACCGATTCCTGCGGTTGTTCACTCTCCTGGCCCCACGGGAACAAGCAAAATCTTCCACTCTTTCATCCGGGAGAGGAAAGGAGTGTGAGAATGCAATGAATACCAGCAGGCCTCGGTGCACTAAGCTGAAACAGATTTTCCTTCGACAGCCTGGCTAGCGGGGCCAGAGGTGCGTGAGTCTGCGGGACAAGTAGCGAGGGAGGAGAGTAGGGAAGCAGGGCAGCTTGTCCAGCACTGGCAAGGGTCACGCTTTACAAGGCTTTTGCCAGCTTATGTCCCCCCAGCAAGACACGGTCACCCGTCCCCAGTGGCAGGAGTAGGGCTGATCTTTAACAGAAAGATGGTGAGGGAGTACGAGCTGACCAATACATCGTCCTAAATGATCACACAGCTCCTACAAATACTGGGTTCAAAACGTGGGACATTGTGGCACGACCTGGCGCTGTTACGCCTTGGAGGTCTTGCGCCCTGCCGCTAGGTCTTGTGCGAGCGGGTTGTCAGGCGACAGCTGGTGGCATCATCACCGGATAAAGCGTACACGCCTGTCGAGAAGCCGCGACACGGCTGAGCTTATTAGAGAGGAAAAAAGCCGGATTTCTAATCAATTTCCAATCTCACCGGTGAAGAAGCTCACGGAAATAATTTACAAATCCTCCAGTAGCGATAAATTCTGTTTTATTGTTATTATTTATTTAGAGGGCACCATTTAATTGCATGGTGCTGTCCAATCAGTAAGGGGTTCACATACATTGCATTATGACAAAAACAGGTGCAAGTACAAAATACAAAACTACACTGACCAGGATACAAGTAGGAGGAAGACCCTGCCTGTGGCTCACAATATCTAATCCCTGAGTTTAGAGTAGCCTACTAACATAAATTATAAAATTTATATTTTATGGCATCTGTTCCGATTTTATTCATTTCATATATCAGTAGCAGTATGCTGTTGTCTTTTTGACTCCCTTCCTGCGTTCACACCTTCTATGATACTTTTTATCTTTTATTGAGAATATTATTTATTTTGTCTTTTTTGTTATTTAACCCCTTCCTGCCGCAGCCCTTTTTCGCTTTTCCGTTTTCATTTTTTACTCCCCACATTCAAAAATCTGTAACTTCTTTATTTTTCCCTGTACAGAGCTGTGTGATGGCTTATTTTCTGCGTAACAAATTACACTTCAAAATGGGGATATTTAATATTCCATGCCGTGTACTGGGAAGCGGGGAAAAAAATTCCAAATACAGTGAAATTGGTAAAAAAAAATGCATTTGTGCCATATTCTTGTGGGCTTGGATTTTACGGATCTCACTGTACGCCCCAAATGACAGGTCTACTTTATTCTTTGGGTCGGTATGATTACGGGGATGACAAATTTATATATAAAAAATTAAAACCTCCTGTACAAAATTTTTTGGGGGGATTTTTGCCATCTTCTGGCGCTAATAACTTTTTTATACTTTGGTGTATGGAGCTGTGGGTGGTGCGGTGGTGAGTTTTTGGGGATTTTGATGACGTTTACAATGTTATCATTTTTAGGACTGTATGACCTTTTGATCACTTTTTATAGAATTTTTTTATTATTTATTCGACTTTGGGCGCGATTTGCCGTTACGGGGTTAAACGCAATGAAAAAACGGTATCATATTTTGATAGATCGGGCATTTTTGGACACGGCGATACCTAATGTGTTTGATTTTTACTGTTTATTTATATTTTTTTATATCAGTTCTAGGGAAAGGGGGATTATTTGAATTTTTAGGTTTTTTTATTATTATTTTTTTTACTTTTTTTTTATTTTTACTATTTTTCAGACTCCCTAGGGTACTTTAACACTAGGTCGTCTGTATGATCCTATCATATACTGCCATACTACAGTATGGCAGTATATGGGGATTTTACTCCTCATACATAAAAAATGCATTTGTGCCATATTCTTGTGGGCTTGGATTTTACGGATCTCACTGTACGCCCCAAATGACAGGTCTACTTTATTCTTTGGGTCGGTACGATTACGGGGATGACAAATTTATATATAAAAAATTAAAACCTCCTGTACAAAATTTTTTGGGGGGATTTTTGCCATCTTCTGGCGCTAATAACTTTTTTATTCTTTGGTGTATGGAGCTGTGGGTGGTGCGGTGGTGGGTTTTTGGGGATTTTGATGACGTTTCAATGTTATCATTTTTAGGACTGTATGACCTTTTGATCACTTTTTATAGAATTTTGCCGGTCTAAGGTGGCATTCTTCGTCAGTCTCCTCTCCGGGAAAGCCCTGGCCTGGGCTACCCTCTTTGGGATAGAGGAGAGCCAGTCATGATTACTCTCACAGCTTTTCTGGCAGAGTTCCGGGCTGTATTTGAGGAACCTGCACGGGCCTCTTCTGCCGAGACTGCTGTGCCAAGGCAGCTCGTCTGTGGGAGAGTATGCGGTTCAGTTCTGCACCCTGGCCTCTGAACTTGCCTGGAACGATGCAGCCCTCATTGCTACCTTTAAGAAGGGACTCTCTGCGCAGGTTAA
The DNA here is from genome assembly GCA_019512145.1 of Engystomops pustulosus. NCBI lineage: Eukaryota > Metazoa > Chordata > Amphibia > Anura > Leptodactylidae > Engystomops > Engystomops pustulosus. The sequence goes on along the minus strand of WNYA01001850.1, from coordinate 1,099 downwards.
GGACGCTCTGGCTGCTTGGGACCTGCCGTCAACTCTGAGTGGTCTCAGCTACCTCCTGGCAAGACGTATGTTAGACCTGCTTTCAGGAAGAGGATTCTGTCTTGGGGACATTCTTCTCGTCTGGCTGGGCACCCTGGGGTGCAACGCTCCGTGGCCCTCATCTCCCACTATTACTGGTGGCCAGACCTGGTCAAAGATGTTCGGGAGTTTGTGGGATCCTGCTCCTCCTGTGCCCACAATAAAGCCTGCCTGTCTCCTCGGGCAATACTGTCATCTGGGTGGTGACAGACCGCTTTTCCAAAATGTCCCATTTTGTTCCCCTTCCAGGTCTTCCGTCGTCACCACAGCTTGCCAGTTTGTTCTTCAAACATATCTTCCGGCTCCATGGCCTTCGGCTTCACATTGTGTCCGATCGAGGAGTCCAGTTTGTGTCAAAATTCTGGCGTTCTTTATGTAACCAGCTGCAGGTCATCCTTGACTTTTCTTCTGCTTACCACCCTCAGTCGAATGGTCAAGTAGAGAGGGTGAAGACAATTGGACTGACCTTCTACCTTGGGCTGAGTTCTCTTACAATTCACTGGACTCGGGATCTACTGGTTCGGCTCCGTTCTTTGTGGTCTATGGACGTATTCCTCGTCCACCTCTCCCGCTGTCTACTCCCTCTGTTGTCCCTGCGGTGGAGGATCTGGTGCAGGATCTCAAGGCTGTTTGGGACCAGACCCTACTAGCTACAGACCGTACCAAGACCCAGGCTGATAAAAGACGTCGAGCTCCTCCTGTCTTCTCTCCTGGTGACAAAGTATGGCTATTAACCAGATACGTCCGGCTTAAGATACCCAGCTATAAACTTGGGCCCCGGTTCCTTGGCCCCTTTGAGGTAATCAAGCGCATCAATCAAGTGGCCTACAAGCTCCGCCTTCCTCCATCTATGCGCATCCCGAACTCCTTCCATGTATCCCTCCTGAAGCCAGTCGTCTTGAACCGCTTCACCCAGCAATCACCTCCTACGGCCCCTGAGGCTGATTCTCCAGATGTATATGAAGTCAAGGAGATTCTGGACATGAAGTTCGTAAGGGGTAAGCGGTTCTTCCTTGTAGAT
>WNYA01001849.1:0-57404 GCA_019512145.1 Engystomops pustulosus | reverse complement strand
GTACATGGGGGGCAGTATTATAGTAGTTATATTCCTGTACATAGGGGCAGTATTATAGTAGTTATATTCTTGTACATAGGGGTAGTAGATGTATTCTTGTACATAGGGGGCAGTATTATAGTAGTTATATTCCTGTACATAGGGGCAGTATTATAGTAGTTATATTCTTGTACATAGGGGGCAGTATTATAGTAGTTATATTCTTGTACATAGGGGGCAGTATTATAGTAGTTATATTCTTGTACAGGGCATATTATATTAGTCTATTCTTGTACATAGGGGGCAGTATTATAGTAGTTCTATTCTTGTACATAGGGGGCAGTATTATAGTAGTTCTATTCTTATACATAGGGGGCAGTATTATAGTAATTGCATTCTTGTACATAGGGGGGCATATTATAGTAGTTATATTCTTGTACATAGGGGGCAGTATTATAGTAGTTTTATTTTGTACATATATTTTTCGTATATATAAGGCAGTATTAAGTTGTGTTCTTTTAAAAAAGAAGCATTATTCCTGTATAAGGGAGGCAGTGTGAGTCTCTTTCTCTGCGCTGTACAAGTTGATTTAGACCATCTATCAACAGTTTGTGTGGAGTTTAGTAGCTCCACCCACATCACATGGTCATGCCTACTTGTTTTGACCCCGCTCACTGAATGGGGCTACTTTTACATATTTTTCCAGGGCCACTTTAAATTCCCAGTCTGCCCCTGGCTTTATCTGCTGACATGTTCTGTCCTCTTAATACACATGAGTGAGACATAGACATCAGCTACACAAGTGCCTGACATGTTCTGCTGTAAAATGGCTGCCTGAAGCTGTTGTATCTCTCCTATACACACACAGACTACAGGGGGTGCCAGCACCAGGAAGCACATGGAGGAGCCATTACATAATTATACCTCACACCATTATGCAGGCTGTCAGTCATGTGTATAGGAATATCTCATACACACAGGCTGCAGGGGGCACCAGCACCAGGAAGCACATGGAGGAGCCATTACACCATTATACCTGACATCATTATGCAGGCTGTCAGTCAAGCACTGGGGGTGTGGCTGTGCCTCCCACTCATGAATAAGCTGGACAGCTGAATATGATAATGACTCATTGGACATTTCACAGATCATTTGAATACAGCTTTAGGACCTTATTGCTTAAGTTTACAGGCATGTAGAGGGACAGTGAAGAGATAGAGGCAATGCTTTCTAATGGCAGTTTATGAAAATATATTTAGTTTAGGGGGTTGATTTGCCTGACGATTTCTCTTTAAATCTGGCGAAGGGTCCGATTGAGGACCGGGAAGCCCCTTCAGTGCAGAAATTTGTGTTGCATGAAGAATACTGCAACCGTGACGTAAAACGGTCACGTGAGATACATATCTGAAGCGGACACTTCTTAAATACATGTGCAAGCAGTTTGCACTAGAAAGAACATGCAAAGTCCGACAGAAAACTGGCGGATAGCCCTTAGTAAATGTGCCCCATAGTATGTAATATTGCACCATATTAAACCATTTCACTTGTGTCTACAAAATAGGTGCTTGACTCAGGTTTGGTTTCTGGTTGCATGTCCACTTTAAGAAGGAGCCTACTATTAGATTTGACAATACAAAACTGCAGACAATTTTAAGTATTGGTCCTGAAAATCTGTGTATCTAGAACGATGTGTTGTATATAGCAAGCAGGAGTGTGAAATATGCATAGATGCTCCAGGATTGTAGTTGGACTTGATGCACTTTAGGAGTATACTCACACTGCTTTGTTCTTAGATCTCTACAGTTAACTGATCCCCTGCCCCTCCCCTCTGCTGTAATATCTAACCAGTAGCCTGCATCAGCTCTTACCAAGAGCATAGGGAAGGAGCTGTGTACACCAGGTCCAGCTGCAATCTTTAAATATAAATCCATTTTCCACATTCCTGCTGCCTCTACCAACACACAAAAAGGTCTAATTACATAGATCTCCATTTCTGCTACTCCTGCCTGTGGCCTTGTATGGTGAGAACAGATGGTAAACTCCCTTTAACACATCAGTTTTTGATGTAATTACTAAAATACAGATGCACTTTTCTTCTTAGCCAGAAATTTATCTGAGATGATTAACGTTTCAAGATAATATTATTTGGTGAATTTCTGTCTTTTAAGGGTTCGCTAACATGTTGCACTATTGTAACACATTTTGAAAGAGTTTCTAGAGGTTTTCACAAAATTAGCACAACTTAAAGGATTATGTTCATTTTTATGATTTCTATTGTTTTTTTTGCAGTCCATATTACGTGTGCAGGGACATGATGTGTGCCGCAGTTTACTACAATTCACTTTTATGGAAAACTTGCAGTTTAACGTTGAAATTCGTCTGTCAAAGATCCCCGGTGAATGTCCCTGAAATTGATTAATTTAGTAGCAAAAGTGAGAATCTTCAAAATCAGTTTGAAAATATCTTTAAAGTACAACTGTAAAGCATAAAAATGTTTGCCTAACCCTGCACTAAGCAAAAATAAGCAATTCTCTATTTTACTATAATTAGCTATCAACAGGTGTTTAGCTGCTAGCAGAGGTTTTACCTCGCCCCCCAGGCTAGTCTTCTTTTGCCATGATTTCTGGTTGCCATGGGGAACTGTGTAGAACAGCTAGAGATGACAGGAGGCTTGTTGAGATGGTCTGTAGGACCTGCAGTAATGTCACAAGCATCACATGCTTTAGGCCGGCAAATTACAAACAAGCTGTCCTGCATTACTTTAAAGTACTTAGTTCGATGCAAATGACCTGTAGTGATGTCACAAGCATGTGCCCACCCACTTCAGACTAAATCTGAATCTAATTTTATATATATCAGATATATCTGAGGGTAGGAAGAAGCCAGCAGCATGGTACATGGTGCTTAAACCATTTTTTGTTACAGTTACGCTTGAAATGTTTTGTAGAAAATGTTGTAAAATGTCTTTATTTGGTATGAGTTATAGATTGTATATATCACTGAAATCATTTCTCTTTATTTAATTTTGTTAATTCAAAATTCCAATAAAAAATGTTTCTTTTTCTAGTTAAATAATTTACTATGACAGATATGCAACTCCATGTAGGTGCCAATGCTGCTATTCTTGACAAATACAGCCAACTTCAACTTGGATCTGATAGCAGTCTACACATGAGCCATCAATGAGATTTTGAGGAGTTATATTCATCAGTTATACACTATCCGATAAATGATCTTGTAGGGTCTCAGCCGTTGTACTGCCTGGAATCAAGAGAATGGGGAATCGCAAGTTCCCCTGATTTGGTTTTGACTACTTGGTCTTGGCCTTCGTGTTATCTGATCCAAATATCTTATTGAAGTCAATGGAGCACAGGACGTGACTGTGTCTTTTGCTCTATTGACTTCTATCGGCTTCTGGATCAGTTTAAAGCATTGACAAGACTGTGTGAGAAAACAAAAAAGAGGTCGGAGAGCATGTTTGACAGTCGAAAGTGGTGTAATTAGAAGAGGCTTATATACACACCATATGCATATATACTTACAGTACTTTATACACTGTAAATAATGGTGCACCTCTTCCATTCTTTAGTGTGGTAGGTCAGATGGCTGGGCCCCCTAACACTGTGGGTCCTGTAGCAGCTGCTGTATTTGCCACCACTGTAGTTATGCCCCTGACAGTCGACTTCTGGAATGATGGTGTATAGAGGTAAAAAATATCAATGACAGAGCCTTAAGGTGGGATACAAAAAGAAGGGGAGAGAGAGTAGAGCACCCACGGTAGAGTATTTAAAGGGCTATTCCCATCTTGTCTTTCACATTTATTGTATATACTCGAGTATAAGCCGACCCGAGTATAAGCCGAGACCCCTAATTTTACCATCAAAAACTGGGAAAACCTATTGACTCGAGTATAAGCCGAGGGAGGGAAATGCATTGGTCACAGTCCCCCCCAGTATGTATACAGCCTGCCCCAGTATGTATACAGCCTGCCCCCAGTAGTATACAGCCTGCCCCCAGTAGTATACAGCCTGCCCCCACTAGTATACAGCCTGCCCCCACTAGTATACAGCCAGTCCCAGTAGTATACAGCACTGCCTCCCAGTAGTATACAGCACTGCCTCCCAGTAGTATACAGCACTGCCTCCCAGTAGTATTCAGCACAGCCCACATTAAAAGAAAATAATAAACTTATATACTCACCCTCCGGTGGCCCCGACCTGCAGCGCTGCTCCCCCGATGTCCGTGCGGGTCCTCTTCTGGCTTCCGCGCCCGTCTTCTGTCTTCTCTAACTTCGTGCCGGGCGCCACCATTGTTCTCCCCCGGACGGCGCCTAGTATGACGCGCCGCTGCTGACGTCATACTAGGCGCCACCTGGGAGAAAAACATGGCGGTGCCCAGCACGAAGTTAGAGAAGACAGAAGACGGGCGCGGAAGCCAGAAGAGGACCCGCGCGGATATCGGGGGAGCAGCGCTACAGGTCGGGGCCACCGGAGGGTGAGTATATAAGTTTATTATTTTTTATGACTGTATGACTTATGTATGACTTGTGTATAAGCCGAGGGGACGTTTTTCAGCACATTTTTTGTGCTGAAAAACTCGGCTTATACACGAGTATATACAGTAATTAAATTCATTTGCCATATGTAAACATTTCTTCAATTAAATGTTATTTTAAAAAATGTTCTTTTGTGAAGATAATTTCTTATAAATGTAGTCATGTTGCCTCTTAGAAACGAGATAGCTTCCTCGGATACGACCACCTCACATTTTGGCAGCAATGGCCAGACGTGCAATATTGAGTCCTGTTTGACCACTTGGATTCACCGATCATTACCACAGGACGGCTGTGGGACCTGCATTTCATGTACAAAAACTTTTTGTTTCTTTGTGCAATCCCTCCAGCAGAGGTAGCCGTATCAGGAAATTCAAAATCAGATAGAAGGTTTGTGTTCATGTGAGTATGTGCTATATCTGCCTGAAATAGAAAACCTAAAATTCAATTTTATTGTAAACCTTTAAAATAAGGACCACTCTTCAGCCACTAAATAATTTGTTCAGGCTTTTAGTGTGTATAGAGGATAGTGAGACCCAGGATAATTGAATCCTAAAGGATCCCACTCTCTCCCAATATTATCCCCACACTGAACTAAAGTGCTGATGTGAAAGAAAAGGTTCTAGGCATGGGTGTCGATTAGCGAGGTTTAGGTATAACGAGTTTAGCAAGATCTCGCTCTCATCCAAATCAAGCACACTGCTCTAGAGCACTATTTGAGAAGAATTATCTAGGCTACAATCTTATCCTTTTACGGATCATAGTATTCTACATGCTCTGCCTAATATACCGTAAGCCTGACGTGTTTCTACAACCCCCCCTATATGGGCGCTGTGTCATCAGAGGCATATGGATACATAGAAGGTATATATCATAGCACAGCTGCACATCATATTACAGCACATCCGTGCTGTCGGCACTGTTTGAAGCCGTGCGTGCGCGGGTGCACGCGCGATCTATAAGGAGAAGGCCCCCCCTTCGAAGGCGGGGCGGTCCATAACCAACTATGACAGTCCTCCAATAGGAATCAAGTGGAGGGTTCCAGAAGAAGAGGGCTCGTACCTGGGCAGCCAATCATGCTGTTCCCAGGCTCACCACCATGATACAGCATAAGCTGGGTTACGTATCATCCCCAGTATGCCGGGGATGACCATTACTATCAGTACCATCAGAGACGCATGCCATTTCAGCCCCAGTCGCTATGCTTCATGGCTAGCAATGCACAATATGCTGTCCTGAGGTCCTCTTAATGTAAAAGATGTATTCACCATGGGGTATCGTATTGCGGCAAAACCTGAGAGTATGAAACCAACTAGGGATGAAAGACGGCCAAAGTAAGGGAGATAAATAGGAGTAGCTATGTCAGAGTCAGTTTATGCGGAAGAGTCCATTCTTAAGCCTGTATGGCATGAATTGAATTCACATGGTGTGCATGTCGGTTTAAAGAAAACATGCATAACTAATAGGATCATTCAGACCCCGCTGTTTTTCAGTGGATAGTGTACAGATCCATCTAGCCTCCAGTTGGAGCAAGAGGCGATCTAAGTCCCCACTTCTTAGAATTTAATGCTCAGGGAGTTCCCCTCGTGATTTTCCCATACATGGCAGGCAATGGTAGTCATTCAAGTTCAGTATATCCCTGACATGTTGTCGGATTCGCACATGAAACTCCCTATATGTTTTGCCCACATATTGGGTTCCACACACGCATGTCATCAGGTAGACGACTCCAGTACTCTCACAATTATTAAATTGCAAGTTTTTAAAGAGCCAACGAGTCACCGAGCTTGTCACAGATTTACCTGGTATGATGAATTTACATGCCTTACAGGAGCCACATCTGTACTTACCCAGAGGGGGCTGCGTGAGCCAGGTTTCCTGTACAGCTGGTATAAGATGGCTATGAACCAGCTTGTCCAGTATATTTTGACCCCTCCTGTATGTAATCTGTGGATAGTCACCAATCTGGCCAACCACATCAGGATCCAGTTTTAGAATTCTCCAATGAGCCGCCAGAATATCCCTTACCTGTTTGGCTATGATTCGTGTTTGGGTATCTGACTCTCTTTTAGTTTTGGGGGACAAGAGTGCATCCCTATTGCTTTCAATTGCACAGTGGTGCGCTTCTTTTAAGACGCCATAAGGATACACTCTCTTATGGAACCTTGATCTCAAATCAGCTGCTGCTGACAAATATTCTGCCATATCTGAGCACGGAGATACTGCCTTTTGGGTATTCCTTTCTTCAATGGCTTTGGGTGCCAGCTATTCCAAACAAGTAGCGAGATGGTGGATGTTGTTTTTCTAAAAACCTTCATGGTTAATCTTCCTGATGTAGATTTACTGATTGATAGATCCAAGAAGGATATTATCTCCTGATGGATCTCGGAGGTGGCCGTATCCAAGGTCACAGTCTTGTTTGTAAGGGACCATATCACTACATTTATGAGAAATTATCTTCACATAGCAAATTTTTTTTTAATATAATCTAATTGAAGAAATGTTTAAATGAATGTGAATGCCCAGACGAGAATACCCCTTAAAGGACTGCATGTTGCATGTTTAATGTATGTTCTGCATAGGTGTGGAACCGTATAGTGCAACAACTAATGCTGCCTACAACCATGCTTAGGATTCATTCTGGTATCATTTTCCCTATGGCAATCGATCATCATGCTGGAGAATAAAAGTCATTCCTTCAACAGGCGTATGTTTACGCTCCCTTAATGGTTTTAAATACTTGACAAATATTTATTCAAATGTATACTATGTATAAATATACACATTTTTGCATTCTCAAGGCAGAAAAGGCAAATAAGCTGGAGCCGAAGTTTTACAAGTCAAATTATAAAAGGATTGCTCTTAGCTCTCATTATAACCGGCTCATACTATATAAATAGTAAATGCTGACTATATGCAAGAAAAAGGAGAACTTCGGTGCTTCCCACTTCCCTTGTTTCGAGTTTATGTTTCAGAAATGCACTACATAACCAAATCCCTGAACGGGACAAAAGTTGACCCTTTGATTGTAGACACTGGATGCATAGGGCGCACATACAACAATTAAATTTCCAAAAAGTCGCCCAGCAGCCACAAGGCCCTTTTTAATCCACCAGGGCAAGAGTAAATGTGTTAAAAGATAACTTTTATTTAGTCTGCTTTTAAGAACAGTAGGATGTGTGTTAAAAACACAAATAGACAGTATCTACACTAACAGTACTCAGGGATACAGGGCTTCTACCCTTGATGTTACATAGTAACACGTACAGGAGGGTTTGATCAGTTCCCCCGTAAAATAGACAAACATATATTGTACAAGGAGCAGTTTTGTGGGAAGAAGCAACCCTGTCTGTCCCTATAGTGTAAGCCTATACTTTGGCTCTTGACACTCACTAGGAGCCCCTAGAAAATACTTTCTCATAGTCCCTAATCCTTATTGTCAAAAATGGAATACTGTCTACTGCAATTGTCTACCAGATCATCTTAGCCCACCCGACATGTTTCGCCTGACTGGCGTCATCAGGGGTTAAGGGCTAACGCCAGTCGGGCGAAACATGTCGGGTGGGCTAAGCTGATCTGTAAGACAAAAATGGAATATTTAACAAAAAACAATCACAAAGATCAACTGGAGAACCCCTTTAAGTTAAAAGGAACCTGTCATCAGAAATTGGCCTAATAAACCACTAGCAGTATGTTGTCAAGCAGCTGACGAGCTTCTAGATTATATTTCTTTCATGGCTTGGTGTGGTTGCATCATCCACAAAATCAACTTTGAAGTGGGATGTAAATTGGTTTTATGAAGTCAAGTAAGGAGAAGGTTTTAAGGGAACCTGTCAGTAGAATTTGAACTAATAAACCATTGCCAGTATGTAATTTAGCAGCTGAACACATTCTAGATCATGTATATTTCATGGCCCAGTGCGGTGGCATTGACCAGCAAATCAATGTTGAAGTGAGATGTAACATGGTTGTAAAAAGTCAAGGAGGTGGAGAGTTTAACACTGAAGTCAAGTTTTACTCACTTCAGAGTGTCCACTTCACTGTAACTGATGGTTCTGCATCCAGACACATTCCAGATCTCCTTAGTTCAGATCTCAATTTCAATGCTGAGCTCTCCATCTCCATGACTTTATACAAACAATGTACATCTCACTTCAAGACTGATTTTCTGAATGATGCCACCACACTGAGCCATGAAAGAAACATGATCTGGAAGATGTTAATCTGGGATTAATCTAGGGATTAAAGGTATGTAATAGTAGTAAAGTATGTAGTAGGTGAGACACTTGAGGAGGGAAAGTGTGTGGAAAAGTCTCTTGGAAGAGTCTGTGGACCCTCTGGACCACCGCAGGCCTCATACCAGAGGGTCCACAGACTCTTCGTAGAGACTTTTCCTCAGCTAAGGTAGTTCAACAGTAGAGATGAGCGAGTATACTCGTCCGAGCTTGATGCTTGGTCGAGTATTAGCATACTCGGACCGGCTCGTTGCTCGGACGAGTATTTGCCCTGCTCGATAACGAGCATTTAATTAAAAAAAAAAAGTGAAAAAAATACAATTAAAACATTTAATTTAATCATTTAATTGAAGAACACAGTGAAAGAACACAGTGCAGAATAGATTGCAGATGTTCTGTGATCTGTTCCGGAGACACGCGTGCAGAACGGTGTTCTCCACAATAGTATTTAAAGATAACGATAACTTTATTGATCCCCGTGAGGGGAAATTACTTTGTACATAAGTCTTGCTGGTTACATGGTTATAAACATACATATACACATACATAACACTGTCATGATCACTGTCCGCGGATCCGTGGTGCCGGCTTTAAGCAGCCTGGATACTTGTACAATGTTCAAGAATTAGGGTATGAGGGTAAAGGAAGGGGGATTGCTGTAGGACTTTTGCTAGTACTGGGAACTTACATCTCAGCAGCTGGTTTAGGTGCAGTGTGCAGCCAGGTACCGGAGCTCTATCACACCCAACCACCGCTTCGACACGATCCAGTATCGTCGGCTTGAGTACTAGTACCTCTTCCAAAGCAGGGCAGCATCATGCTGGGAATTCACCAAGGGCTTGTGGACTTAATTGTGGGCTGGTGGTTGTCATGGTATCATCAGGTGTACGTCCCGAAGAGGTGCCCCAGGAGCACCGTTACCGTCAAGAGGGAGCAGCCTCAGATGCTAGGTCCAAGCTGGCCGGCACGCTGTGGTCCACTCAACAGAGACAGCCTAGGATTCCTGGGCACAAGCACAAAGGGAGCAGCAGTAGGAACTTCGCTGGTCCAATCAGGTGCTGTTCCGGCGCGGCCGGTCCGATGCAGGCTGGGCTGTGTCCCCCAGCCCCGGCGACAAATGGGTGCAGCTGGCCAGACATTGCTGACAGGATCCCTCTGGGTTGATAGTCTGCCATCTCCGGGGGCACGGCGCCTGCCATCTCCGGGGGCACGCCGGGTGGAACCCGAGACGGCTCCGGTGCGGGTCCTGCCACGCGGCCGCTGGGTTCCTGGTCTCACTCTCAACGTGCACTGCTAAATGCGGACCCTCGGATCCTGGAACTGCCCTCCGCCGGGAGAGGTGTGCGGTGTATGGGGCGGCAAACTGCCGAAAAGAACGGCTTGAGGGATAAGGAAGAAGGGGGGAACAGGGAAACCAAGAGCAAGGTTTACAGGCAGCCGCCTACCATGGCACGTATTTGAAGAGCAATATGTGTGAAGAACAACTTGCAGATGTTTGGAAACATCTGCAAGTTGTTCTCTACACATATTGTTCTTCAAATACTATTGCGGAGAACACCGTTCTGCACGCGTGTCTCCGGAACAGATCGCAGATGTTTGCGAACATCTGCAATCTGTTCTGCAGTGTTCTTTCACTGTGTTCTTTCAGTGAAAACATCTGCACTGAACAGTGCTCGTTCAGTTTGTAATTTTACTGAAAAATGCTCGGGTCTCCCATTGATTTCAATGGGGCTCGTTACTCGAAACGAGCACTCGAGCATTGGGAAATGTTCGGCTCGAGTAACGAGCACCCGAGCATTTTAGTGCTCGCTCATGTCTATTCAACAGGAAATGCAGGAAACAGTCCAAACCTGAGATGACAGCAGGAAACACGGAGGAACACTGGTGATGCTGGCCCGGACTGTAGATTCCGCTGGACAGGAACCCTGGAAGGCACAGCAGGTCACAGGAATGGCATAGACACAGAGGAACACTGGTAACGCTGGAACACATAGGAACACTGGAAACACAGGGAACACAGGAGGGCTTTCTCTTAGCAGTAAATGATGCTGAAGCTCCGGCAGGGAATGAAGGGAGGTGCCAGATAATAAGGGCGAGCCGGATTAGCAGGAGCCAATCAGGAGGACCATGGCCCTTTAAGTCTTAAAGAGCCGGCGAGCGCCCTAGCAGTGGGAGCGCTCCTGTTTATAGAGTAGGACACTGGAAGAAATTAAGATGTAAGCGCGTTGGTGGCAGCCGCCAGGTACCCGTACAATTAGGATGTGCACACACTACTTCACTGGCTCTGAAAGGGCCGGTGCATGTTTCATTTAAGATTCCTTGTTCACTTGAGGTCCATTTAAGGGGTATATATAGTTTGTTGTCCCAGTTTATGATTCCTCCCTCTCTTACTGTTGATTACCACACAGCATTTCTGTGGTCATGATCTCAAACATTTTTCTGACCCGTTGCAAATGTTGTGTCCAGACTAGTTTCTGTTCTGCAATTTCAAAAGAAGCATTTAACGTCAAATTGTTCATGAACCGGGGTACCAACTATGTCATTTATTTATGGAACGCACATGTCACTTACTGTCGGGCCCGGCTCAGGGTTTAAGTAGGTCCCTGGGTGACAGAGCCTTGCTAAGTAGATAAATTACCAGAAAGAAGATTACCATATATATACAGGACCAGATTAAAGCTTACTATATAGATACAGGGCCAGAACCAATCTTACAACATAGATATGTTGATGGCAGTAGATAAAAGGGAAAAAAATGGAGCTTCCTCAGTGCACTGCTACATCGATTTCAGGTTCAACCAATGTTTGATCACAAATTAATTTTATTCACAAAGTATCGTATAATGAACAACACGTTTCGGGCGGACCTCTCCCTTCGTCAGGTTCTTAAATATTCATGATCTAGTTGGAGGAGGAATATTGCTGAAAAGCAGTAGTAATCTAAAGTGTGGTTGATGTGTTGGTGTGGGGTACACGACTTACCACGTTCCACTGCAGGTTGAACCTGAAATCTATGTAGCAGCGCACTGAGGAAGCTCCACTTTTTGCCCTTTAATCTACTGCCATTTGCAATAGGGTCCTTCCAGGAGGAACCGGCAGGAGCACTGCAGCGCTACAGCATCTCTTGAATCAACGGATGTTTGCCCTATGAGCGCCTTTGTGTCCTTTTTTTTTCATTTCAGTCTAACATAGACATGTTCACAGAACAAAGCCTACTACATAGAAACAGCAAAGGAACCAAGCTTACTACATAGAGGACCAGAGGACATAGCTAGTAAGTCACAGCAGCCACATAGCCCAACCAGCAGTCACCGAGCCCAACACTGCCCCCAAGTAGCTAAAGTGCCCATCCAGCAGCCACAGTGCCACCCAGAAGCCACAGTTCCACCCAGCAGCTACAGTCATATACACAATGCCCACTCAACATCCACAGTGCCCACCCAACAGCCCCAATGCCCCCACACTTACCCCCAGTAGCTACAGTGCCATCATTACGGTATTCACATTGTGCCCCAAGTAACCACAATGCCCTCCAGTCGCCACAGTGCTCCCCCAGTAGCCCTTGCCGCTCCCCTGTCCCACTCTGGGAAAAAAAAAAAACATTTACTTACTTGCCTAGCTCCCCCTTGCCTTTTGCTATATAGTGGGGGGTATTTATCAATTTGAGCAGAGGGTAGAGCTAGATAGGTGCTATATTTTCCAGTGTGATGTAAATTTGTGGTTAAGAAGTGTCTTCCCAGTCTCTAATTGTGTGCCACAAAACTAGTAGGAAAAAAAGAAGCACCCAAATAGTGTTGAATTCATAAATGGCACCACAATTTTACACCCAAAAACAGAACAGGAGTCGTGAGCGCCAGAAAAACACCAAAATTTTAGTGTAAAATAAGCCGGAGTGAGGGGAAAACATTTTCTGCCCTTTTTACGCTTGAAAGTCAATAATAAATGCCCCCCAGTGTCTCCAGGCATGTGGCTACTCATCATTGGTGTAATTATAAAGATTTTTCCATCATACCTATTGAGCATATTAAAGCTACTGTAGAAAACTACAGACATTAAATGTTCTTTCCTCCCCTTCCATCCATTTATTTTCTCCTTTTTATTCAATCATTTAGTCAATTAATCGCAAAATTATTTATTTATTTGTAATTTATTAGTTCACAGCCTATCATTATATATTTTTAGATTTATATATATATTTACTTTAATATATATTTATATATATATATATATATATATATATATATATAATATATATATATCTTTTGTCCATTTATGGTCAGCTTAGTCCTAATCCTAATCATATTATATATGCATAGTATTATAGTAAAAGAGTGTCAGGGTTCGGAGTCAGTGGACCCTCTGGACCACCGGGGGAGATGGTACTAGCCTGGGTATGGAATCTAAATAGTACCTGGTCTTCACAAGAGCCCGCCGCAAAGCCCGCCAGGCTGTTCCACAGGTGCAACTAGCACGCGATGGAAGCGAAGGTCCCAGTACAGAATTGTGATGAGGCTCAAAGTCAGGAACAGGCACAAAGTCAGGGCAGGCGACAGAGATGCAGAGGTCGGAGGTCATGTTTGAGGTCACAACAAGAAGTCTATACAGAGGCAGGGAACGTGAACAAGGAACGTTAGAGGAACTCACTGGGAAGCTTTTTCTAGGGCTAATGAGCACAAAGATCCGGAGGGAAGAGAATGGAGCCACTGTCTTTATGGGAAAGCCGGTATTGCCAGCGCCAATCAACAATGCGCTGGCCCTTTAAATTTTCGTGTGCCGACGCATGCACGCCCTAAGGGGCAGGGACGCGCGGCCTGGGCTGGATGGGAACAGGCTCATGGAAAGGCAAGTGATGACCGGGGGGGGCGCCGTGCCACCACGGAGAGGGGCATGGGTGTGCCTGCGATCCGAGGCATGGATCACAGGGACACCCATGACAAAGAGGTTAGAAAAAGATATCAACCTTATTGCATTTATCCAGAAGAAGGCAAAAACCCTGCAAAGCTAATTTGCCCAAAGCAGGAAAAAATTCTGTCCCGACCCCTAATATGGTGGTCAGAAAACTCCCTGGAAGAGAAACTACTAACAAAATGTTCTATTCCCATAAGATGTTATATTATTCCTCTCCAGAAAGGCATCCAGGCGTCTCTTGAACATGTACATAGAGTCCGCCACAACAACCTCCTGCAGCAGAGAGTTCCATAGTCTCACTGCTCTTACAGTAAAGAACCTTTGTCTATGGTGATGGTAGAACCTCCTCTCCTCTAGGTGTAGAGGATGCCTCCTGTCTATGGTGATGGTAGAACCTCCTCTCCTCTAGGTGTATAGAATGCCTCTTGGCTATGGTGATGGTAAAACGTCCTCTCCTCTAGGCATAGATGAAGCCCCTGTCTATGACGATGGTAGAACCACCTTTCCTCTAGTTGTAGGGGATACCTCCTGTCTATAACAATGCTAGAACCGATTCTCCTCTAGGTGTAAAGGATGCACCCAGTTGATGGTGATGGTGGAATCACCTCTCCTTTAGGTATAGAGGATGCCCCCTGTCTATGGTGATGGTAGAACCGCCTCTACTTTAGGTGTAAAGGATGCCCCATTGTACTGGCCACAGGCCGAGGTATAAAGAGATCTTTGGAGAGATCCTTGTACTGTCCGTTCAGGTATTTGTACATTGTAATGAGGTCTCCCCTCAGTCGTCTGAATAATCCCAAATTTTATAATCTATCATTATAATCCCCATAATAACTGTTTTATACAAATTTATTTTACTTTGTAGGCACATAGATTATCTTATGTATCCACTCTATCATGCAGGCGCACATATATCCAGCCAAAAGAATGATCTATTTTAGGTCACGCATGTGTCAGGGCCAGCTTCCTCCTCCAATATGGACGGCCGGTGCTAATTGATCACTGTGCATGCACACAGTCAGACTTGTCAACTGTTTGCTAGTAGCTCTGGTTTCAGAGAGGTCTGGTGTTGTGTACACCGCACGATGCATGTGTGAGTGCTCCACCACAAGGTTTTCAGCGCCAGAGTTAAAGGTTTTGTCCTCACAACAGTAAGTTATTTTGTTTTTCATAAGTATTAAATGTATTATGTACATAGGATTGTATTTTACTCCTGTCTATCATTACCATCTACGTCCACACCCATGTTTGTTGCATCAATCAGTATCACTGTATGGCTACATATATTTTAAATGTGTATATGTTTTGTTGTTGGTCCTAGTTTTGATAAATGGTAGTTCTACCCAAAACGCGATAATATGATGTTATTGCCTTAAACCAAATATAATGTACTTTACTGTTTATTGTAGGCATTGAATCAGTTATTCACTAATGTAGCTACTCCTGGTAACTTTGGAGCCAGCGCCACATTAACATCAAAATAATTTTTTCCTTGTATCCATTTTTCTCACCAGATCCTTTCTGTCCCTTTCCAGTGTTGCATAGCAAGTTGTCAGGGTTCTGGGGTAGTGAACCGCCGGAGATGGTACTAGCCGACACCTGGGACCAGAATCTAATCGGCACCCAGTCTTTACCAGAGCCCGCCGCAAAGCATGGTCTTGCTGCGGCGTAGTGCCACCAGGTCATTCCACAGTGCGACTAGCCTTCAGGTACAGGTACACTAAGCAGGCTCAAGGTCAGGGACAGACAGCAATGGTGCGGAAACAGGAACAGAGCAGGAGGTCAGGGCTGGCAGTAAAGGAGTAAGGTGACAGTCAGGTCCAGGGTCAGGGAATGGGAATCACACAGGGGTTGCTAGGAGAAGCCAGCTTATAAAGAATCCCAGAAGTGACCAGCGCAAATCAGCAGTGCGATGACCCTTTAAATCTGCAAGTGCACACCCTAGGGAACGGGGATGCACGCTGGCAAGCTGGGATGGGAGCAGGGACATGGAGAGGTAAGTGAGTGTTGACCAGGGTGACGCCACGGATCCGAGATGTGGATCACAGGGGCACCCATGACACAAGTTTAATGTTTAATGCAAGGATAATGTTTTTGTTCTACTGCAGACTACACATTGGGCACCATTCAAGCCATGTTTGTTATTGTTGTTTTGTTGTTTTGAGACAGTCACTCGAATGAGTGTGTCAGAGACAGTCAGTGAATGAGAATGTCTGAGACAGTCGAATGAGAGGGTCAGTCAGTCGAATGAGAGTGTCAAAGACAGTCAAATGAGAGTGTCAGAGTCAGTCACTCTAATAAGAGTGTCAGAGACAGCCACTTGTATGAGAGTGTCAGAGACAGTCACTCGAATGAGAATGTAAAAGAGAGTCACTCGAATGAGAGTGTCAGAGACAGTCACTGAATGAGAATATCAGAGAAGTTACTGAAAGAGACTCCCAGAGATAGACAGTCACTGAATGAGACTTCCAGGGACAGTCACTAAAAGAGACAGTCACTCAAAGAATCATCAGACACAGTCACTCAAAAGGACAGTCAGAGACAGTCAAGAGATGGTCAGAGACAAAGAAGGTCAGAGACAGAGATGGTCACTCTATCAAGAGTGTCAGAGACAGTAACTTGTATAAGAGCGGTAGAGACAGTCACTCGAATGAGATCTTAAAAGAGAGTCACTCGAATGAGAGTGTCAGAGACAGTCACTGAATGAGAGTATCAGAGACAGTTACTGAAAGAGACTTACAGATCTAGACAGTCACTGAACAAGACTTCCAGAAACAGTCACTCAAAGAATCGTCATAGACAGTCACTCACAGAGACGGTCAAAAAAGTTTACAAAAAGGGAAGGTCAGTGACAGAGACCATCAGTGACAGAGATGGTCAGTAACAGAGACATTCAGAGACAGTTGCTCAAAGAGAGATAGTCAGAGAACGCGATAGATACATATAAAATATTTTTGTTAATCCATTCTATATTGTTATAGCTAAGAGCAGTTATTTATTATCCAGGGCAACGCCGTTAGCTACTACTAGTATTCTTATATTATTGAAAATGCTAAATACTCCAATATTAGATACATACCATCAAAAAACATAAAAACCTTGTATATGAAGTACATTTTATTTGCATACTTTCCTAATTGTTTCTTCTTCATGGAGACAACATATTTTAGTTTTTTACAATTTTACAGATGATCATGTTCTTCTGCAAAAGAGAAAACATGGCAATGTTAGGAAAGCAGCTAAATTGTTACAAATGAATAAAGTGCTCAAAAAGTTTCACACTTCATGCTTGAGATTAAAGGGGTATTCCTGCAAAGACAAGATTCTTAAATATGCTCAGTAGAACAAAATAAGACATTCTCTAATTTAATGATATTAACAAAAATACAGTATTTCACAGATATAGTTCCAGCCAGTCTCTCCCAGTCCTGGTGTACATTTTTGGTAGCCCTTAGACCTGACCCTGGAACTTCTAAGCTTAGGGTCAGCAGACATCTTTCCTTTTGCCTGACACTGTCCACACACACTGGGGCAGATTTACTTACCAGGTCCATTCGCGATCCAGCGGCGCGTTCTCTGCGCTGGATTCGGGTCCGGCCGGCATTCATTAAGGTAGTTCCTCTGCCGTCCACCAGGTGGCGCTGCTGTGCTGAAAAGCATCGGAACACGCTGGAGTTCACTGAGCAGGGCTGAGTGAAGGCAAGTGCTCGCGACAATTTTTTTTTTTTTTTAAAGCGGCGGTTTTTCCGAATCTGTCGGGTTGTCGTTCGGCCACGCCCCCCGATTTCCGACGCGTGCATGCCAGCGCTGATGCGCCACAATCCAATCACGTGCGCCAAAATCCCGGGGCAATTCAAGGGAAATTGGCGCAAATCGGAAATATTCGGGTAACACGTCGGGAAAACGCAAATCGGGCCCTTAGTAAATGACCCCCATTGTGAGGAGAGTAAATGACAAGCTATAGGCAGATAAGATCTTTATCCGTGTGAGGGAGAGAGGGTGTCATATAGTAGATCTGACATTAGGTTATGGTTAAGATAGCACAGTGGAGAAGGTCATGTGTTTACACAACTCATGGATGGCATAATCTTTTATCTCTGATCGTTCTCATCTGTCATTTAATGTGTCAGATACATTGACATTGATACATATAAACCTGGACCCTGACCTTGTCAGCAAACAGCACTAGAGGAATTGAAATTTGGGAATTTTCTTTAATGGGAAAACCCCTTTAAACCTCTTTATACAACTTGAATCTGCCACCCCCCCTAACATATCTTGCTGTTCTGGTTTAATAAAAAGACATACAATGTGGCAACTTGCAGGTGACTATGAAGCAAAACTTGCTATGGCCTTTGCTTCCCAGGTTTTCTTCTGGGACCTTTATATTCATGGCTTGGTTTAAGAGGTTGCCTTGCATAACTATCAAGTGTTTGCTTTTCTAAATGAGGAGCCCCTGTAGGATGATTCCCAGCACCATTCAGATGTTGCTTGGGTCTAGTTTGAGAATCCTGAAATAAACATTCACAAAAATATATTTTACAGGAAAATGACCCATACCAAATATATATTTGTCTTTTCATTATCTGATCCACTTTTGATTCTTGGAAAGCTGTGGTCATTTACAAAATTCCATTATTATGATGCAATTTATAGGTGTATAAGTAGACAGGCATAAAAAGGTTCTAAGTAGAGAGGAAAGGTCCTGAACTTTCCATTTGGGTTCTGAGTTCGGGAGAGCCCCTTGTGACTCGGACACAGTGCAGGATTGGCTGCCGAGTAGCCAATCTGGCATATTAATGCCCCTAGCAACTAGCCATGGTTTTGATTGGCCAGGGGTGTCCCCTTGCTATTGCTAGTTACTAGGGCCATTCATTTGCCAGATTGGGTGGCAAACAAGGAGTTGCAAAAGGCACACCTGAACCCAAACAGAAAGTTGGGTCCACTTATTTCTAGTTCTATGACATAGAAATAAAATTCTTACTGTAAAATTTAATGGAGATCTTATGACTTCTCACCCACCTTTGACAGAAACAGATATAACTAACAAATGTAATTAAAAATGTACCTGTCCAGGCTTGTCTTGTGTTGCACCCTCAGCAGGTGGCTTACTTGAGGGTGGAGAACCTCCAAAAGGTCTAGCATTATCAGCTTAAGGATTGGCAGCCTTAGGTGGTGCTAAAGCTGCAACATTTGGGACTTGTCTGCGATATCTTGGAGAATCTGGAAGTGGTGGTATTTCAGAATTCAACACTTCTGTAACATTGTTAAAAACAAATGGATTCATTTGCCAAAGGGAGGTGAGGGTTTAGGGCGAAGTGGATGGACATCACCAGGGTGTGGTGGAAGACCAAATGGACCTCCTGGATGAGCATTGCCATTCCGTGGTGGAATAGGTGGAAGACCAATTGGTGCTCCTGGTTGGTTATTGCCAGCTGGTGGTGGATGTTGAGGCAAACCAGGTAAACCACTTGGGGGGCCAAAGCGACCAGGTTTTTCTGTATATAAAAAATTTACAGTTGTTTTATATGTAATGAAAATTATTCATGAAGAACAGGTTGACTAAAAAGTAGTAAAGATATAAACAGTATACATGGTAAGGTAATAACAATTCCTTCAGAAGAACATCCATTCATACAATCTACAAGTAAAAATACTCTTAGCAGGTTTGCCAAGTGGCCCAGAGAGTGCTTGCACCACTAGGGATAGGATGACGAGGATCTTCATGACTGTTGGCAGCTTCTAGGTGCAGTTAGAGATGGGACAGAAATGGTCGTGATGACAACAGAAACTCCTTCCATGCTTAAAGCCTTTTTCCTAGTCCTCCCCTTTTAAATAAGGTATTCAGATTCATAGGAACAGATGAGCAGGTAGCAACAAAGAGCAGAAATCATTATGGAGAAAGAAGTCCATTGAGAAATGTGAGAGCCTATATAATTGTCCAGGAATGTAAAGTAAAACAACATTACACTGTTTATTTATATTCAATACTTCAACAACAGGCCAGAGAATTATTTTATTTTTTTTCTTTAAATGTTTACAAAACCAGGATTTCTTAATACTTCTCCAAGAAGAAGCCAACTCATCTGTAGCTTCTTCTATACTCCTTCCTATACATGGAACCATCCTGTATATTGTATTTAACTAAAGTATTGTTTTTTTTATATTTTGCTTAACCCCTTAAGGACGGAGGGTTTTTCGGCTAATTTCTCGCTCTCCAACTTCAAAAATCCATAACTTTTTCATTTTTACGTGTACAGACCTGTGTGAAGGCTTATTTTGTGCGTAACAAATTTTACTTTCCCGTAATGTTATTTATTTTAACATGCCGTGTACTGCGAAGCTGAAAAAAAATTCCAAATGTGGAAAAATTGAAAAAAAACCGCACGTTCTTGTGGGCTCAGTTTTTACGACTTTCACTCTTCGCTCCAAATAACACGCCTACTTTATTCTTTGGTTCGGTGCGATCGCGGTGATACCAAATTTATATAGGTTTTATTGTGTTTTAATACATTTTCAAAAATTAAACGAATGTGTACAAAAAAGAAAAAAAAAATTTTGCCATCTTCTGACGCTAATAACTTTTTCATACTTTGGCGCACGGAAATGTGTGAGGGGTCATTTTTTGCAAAATGATGCGACGTTTTCATTGTTACCATTTTGAGGTCTGTGCGACATTATGATAATTTTTTATTTCATTTTTTATGTTATGTAAAAAGGTGTAAAAGTCGCATTTCGGACATTTGGGCGCCATTTCCCGCCTCGGAGGTCACCGCCGGCCGTAACCGTTTTTATATTTTGATAGATCGGGCATTTTGGGACGCAGCACTACCTAATATGTCTGTGATTTTTACTGTTTGTTATGTTTTATATCCGTTCTAGGGAAAGGGGGGTGATTTGAACTTTTAATATTTTAATTTTTTTTTTTTTTTTTAAACTTTTTTTTTTCTTTTTTTTTTCACTATTTTTTAGACCATCTAGGGTACATTAACCCTAGATGGTCAGATCGCTCCTACCATATACTGCAATACTACAGTATTGCAATATATGGCATTTTTGCAGGTCATACATTACAATGAGCCACTGGCTCATTGTAACGAACCTGCATAAACCATGTAGCCTCGTGTCAAAAGAAGACCCGAGGCTACCATGGTAACCGATCGCCGCCCCCTGATGACGTTTAGAGGGTTAGAGGGTTAATAGCTTGCACCGATCGCGGTTATTAGTGGTGGGGGTTTTGTGCAAAATGTAAAAACCCCCACCTCTGTATGAAGAGGACTCAGCCCGTGAGCCCTCTTCATACATCCCTTATACCTCTGCGCGGTAGAGCTACGGCGCAGAGCGTTAAGGGGTTAATAAACCAAACCGAAGATGTGTAAGGGCTAAAAATATGTGGATTGTTCAGGTTTAAAGAGAATCTGTCATCAGGAGCCGTTTTCTGGCTCCCGCACGTCCCAATAGATAATAGTATACACATTGCCAGAGATTTTATAGTAAAACTGGCTTTTTCTGAGAAAAAGGTAGGTTAGATTAAAGTTTACCTTTCTGTATGCAGAGCTGCTTCCCTAGTCCCATGGGAGTGGCCAGTGAGGTGGGGCAGACATGTATTACGTCCTGATGGGGATTGCGACGGTGGGAGGAGATATGGGGGACATGGGAGTTTTTTTAAATTTTAATTTGATGCATGACAGGTGGGGGAGAACTGCTCCTTACTGGCCACTCCCATGGGACTAGAGACACAGCTCTGCATACAGAAAGGTAAACTTTCCTCTAACTTTTTTTTTTTTTTTAAAGAGCCAGTTTTACTATAAAAACTCTTTGGTAGTGTGTACACTATTCTCTATGGGGACATGGGGGAGCCAGAAAATGGGCTCCCTTTAAAACATTTATATTCACTATTCACCTCCTCGGGCACTCCTATTCACCCACAGTGCTGTCCGTCAGTGCAGGCACACTCAGTAGACTAGATGTCCTTGGCGGCCTCGTTATTATTTTCTGCTCCCTCGGCTATATATAAGAAAATTCTTTAAACCTGGACTACCACCAATAGATCATCAATATCAGATTGAAATACAATGTGATCTGAAGTCTTGGTCTAACTGCAGAACAAAAATCGGATCTGCCTGCCTCCTGTTCCTTTCCCTACTTTCAGATTTTTTGTATTGTAGTAGTTGGTAGAACTCAAGAAGGCTAAAGGGTATTTTGGGCCCGAACTTTAATGGTCTGTCAATATGAAAGTTCATAAAAGGAACTGTCTTCGAATTGGGATAGTTATCTTTCTTACTATGGGCCCCAGGGAGTGTGAAAATAACAAAAAAAATATATTGACACCTTCCTGGTGCTCTGCTGCAGTGCACCACAGCGGCATCGGGTCATTGGAAACTAGATCAAACTCCGATGAACATCACACAACAGATTCCTTTATGCAATTATTTCTTTATCAAAAATGAAGCTGAAATGGGAAAATCATCAAATATGAGTCACCACCAAATGAAATGAATAGCTTGAGGAACCATCTTAACCAGCAAAGGCCAATGGCCCAGATCTAGTATTCTAGTTGCAGCAGTTTTTTGTCTATTTCTCCACTAAAAAGAACATCATTGGAGCTTGTACATGTATTTATGAAGCGTTTGCGCCAGTTTTGGGTCCGACACACAGAAAAATGTGCACCTAAAGCGTTAAGTGTTAAGTCGTAGTTAGCGACATATTTATTAATATAAATGTTAAGTTACATGTTATGTTAAATTGCACCTAAAAAGATGGTACATACTTTCCGAGCAGTGCAGGGTGCACCAGATTATTGAAGACCTGCGCAAATATTCAATAATCTGCCGCACCCTGCACATTCGTGAGGCAAATTGCGTTAGATAAATCTGGGTCAATGATTATTCTGTATAACTTTATGAGTCCCTCGGATTGTTCAAGACCAATTGTTGCTCATTCTTAGCAAAAGGGCTTTTGATTCTTAACCAGATCAGGACCAGACCCAATGGGGGTAATTCATAAAGCCACTTTGGCCAGACTTTTATGAGCATTTCTTTTCTGACTTGTTTGACAAAGGGCATGATGCCTCAAGAAAGGGGCATGGTTTCCAAGTGGGGGAGTGGCTGGGCAAAAACTAATCCATGTGCCAAAAAAAATTAGGTGGGTGCGCCACCACCAACCACCAGCTAAAAGCAGGTCTAAAAGTAGAACTTGACTGTTTTAAACTGAGATGGATTCATCTTCACAATGTTGAATCTCTCCAGGCAAAATACTAGTGTTGTTGAGCTCCACATTGGTGACATATTAGTGAATTTGCATGTGTTCTTTTACTGGACCTTATTTTTACATTTTTGGGATTTATGATGTGATTTTTGTGGTGATTTTTTAATGGAGAAATACATGACTCATTTTTGGCTCAAAAATTGGGAAACTATTTTTTTTTTACATTTAACTTTTCCATTGGACCTAGGTTTGCTGTCTCAATAGTAAACACACTGGACTGGGGAGTTCACGTCCCCCAACAAGCTCACTGCTCTCCCTGTCACGCCCAGTTCTCCATCCCAAGTGGGGATGAGGGCCAGAAAACTGTCAGGTTTGAGTGTTTTTAGGCATTGCAAATCTCCCCCATAGTATGGATTTGGATCTTTATCTGTAGCTTACAAGACTTTACCTGCCAACATCTCCAGTCCTGTAGCTCATAATGTGGTTTGAAATACACAATTCTATTGAATAGGATATGAGGACCATGGGCTTACTACTGTGGAGCCCAATATGTGGTCATTTAAATACACCCTGGCCTGCCTCTGAGGCAGTGGCCAAAGATGACAATAAATGATTTCTTGGTAATATTAGCTAATTTTATCATTTCTGTTTTAGATATCAGGTGATGCCTAAACACACCTTACATGTGATCATCTGGCCCTAACACATGGGGGGTCATTTCCCTAAGGCTTTTCTCTTTTTTTCTCTTATATTTGTGCCTTTTTTGGCACATTTGTATATGTGTGCCTAAAATTTGAAACCTTTCCACTCGCCTAGCAAATACAATTATTTTTGTACAGTATTTTGTACATAGTGTCCGGCAATTGTTACACAGTTAGTGTTAGGTTTTACAATACAGGCGCGTTCTTACATATTGCTAGTTTCTTGGTTGCATACACCCATAGTTACAGGACATTGCACAATACAGGCTACATGAACACATTACAAATGGGGAAGCAATTAGTGTTGTGGTGAACTAGTGGTGTGCTGCTGCTGGTGTTGGTTTTGCAGAAGAGGTTTGGGTTGACCGTTTTGTGCCATCCTGCGCTTTCTCTAGCCTCTCGTGTATGGCGTCCTCACCTGTAAATCTTGCACCCACTCTGACTGAGCGCCGGAACGCCCCCTAATTTGTGTTGCATGATGCCTAGTGCTGCTGTGCCACAAAAGGCTCATGTGTGACACATTTGTGATGCAGACACTTCTTAAAGCACTAAAGAATTGTTTGCACTAAAGAGAACGTGTCCGACAGATGTAAATGTGCCACTATACCTTTACATAAGAAATTGAATTGTACCCCCATTCTCAATCTTGATGCAGGTCCCAAACAAGGGACACTCGTATATTGTACTTGTATTTGTGACGTATCCTGTGGATATGTTATAAATCCCAAAAATAGGAATATCCCTTTAAGTCATATGCCCTTCGTCAAGGTTGAAACTAGCCCCTCTTAACACCATATTCAATGTGGCATTTAGAATTTAATTATCTTCACTTCCTACACATTTCATTTAAGAAATAAAACTTTACTACGACACATTTTTGATAACATTTTATTGTATTTGCATGCCATTCTAATTTCTGCTATTACAAAAATCTATTTTTCAATCTGTAGAGTTGTTCAATTCAGCCTTCTGCAAAACACAAAAATATAGCATTTAAAAATCTATATTGGCCCAAACAGCATAAATTGCTAAAATTCTGCAAACTTAAAAAAAAAAGACGAAACACTGGCTTACAACAATATGTAATTGCGTAAAAATCAACACTTTTATTTATTTATTTTTAAATTACAAAAATAATATATTTAGAAAATGTAAACAGGGGGTCATTTATCTTTATTTTTCTTCCTGTTATTTCTGTCTTTTTTGAGACATTTTTTGGTGCATTGCAATTTTTGCTCCTTTTTGGGGACATTTTGAAATGTCTGTTGGACAGTTGTTTTTTCGTCAGTAAAACGCATTTATCTTCTATTCCAGATGTGCTAAATGCCGCAAATGCCATTTCTCATTTTAAATTGTCTAAAATTTGCAACATTTTTTGTCGTAAAAAACTCCAGACTAAACCATACTTAAGGAAAACTTAGAAAATGGAAATAAGTGACTTGCGACATTTGTGCAACATTTTTGCGACATTTGTAACAAATGTCTCAAAAAAAAGGTATCTTAAAAGAATCCCCCATTTAATATAATGAAAAAGTGAGATTGATTAATTACCAAAGAAGCAGACGGAAAAAAACTAGCCAAAACAAACAGAGATAAGATAAATGACCCCCAAAGTGGGACAAATGCTGTACCTCTGGCACTTAATGCCTTATAATGAGAATATAGTAGAGAGAATAACTTACTGTGGCCGTGTTTCTCAGGTTTTTTTGTACCCTTAGATGGATGAGTTGGCTTGGGAGGGTGACTTGCATCACTTTCATGTGTGTGATCCTGATGTGGAGCCTTTGTAGGATGATTCTCAGCACTTCCATGAAGGTGTCGTTTGGGTCTAGATTGGGGACCCTGAAATAATTTTTTTTTTAGCTCAGTTAACACAGTACTTACAAGTGGTGAAAAGCGGATCCATAAAAATGTAAAGAAATGTAGGCTGAGAACCACCAAACCTAAACTTGAATAGTCTGTTTGCATCTGGGTTATGCATAATAACACCCACTATTAGTAGTCAACTCTTTAACCTCCACCAGCAAAGTCACCAGAAGAATTTAAATTTATGTGGCTGCATGTGCCTCCGTTTTGTGCCGGATTGATGTTCCCCATTATCTCATCAGGAGCAAAAATCTTTCCAAAATGGCTCTGGGCAACACTGGCATGTTAGTGCTGGCGAGCAGTCTCCACAGTCATATAAATGCTAATGGTGTTATTTGTGGGAGTCCCAAACTGGCAAAGTTCAGCACAGACCGATTTAACCACTATTACATTTTTTTGTTTACTTATTCATTGGAAATTGTGGTATCAACCAATTTGGCAAGTATTAGTGCACTTAGATGAGTAAAAAATTTTTTAATGATTTCAGGTGAATAAATATTGCAATATTACATTTCATAGTTTATACGGTTGAAAAAAGACACACGTCCATCAAGTTCAACCAAGGAAGGGTAGGGATTGGATGAGGAAGGGATTTAGGGGAAACAATCCTATATAGCATAACAATCAATGTTATTTAGGTGTAAAAAGGCATCTAGACCCTTCTTGAAGCTCTCCGCTGTCCCTGCTGTGACCAGCGCCTGAGGCAGGCTATTCCACAGAATTACATGAATGTTTCCATAATTTACCTGTCCAGGTTTTCCATTTCCACCCTGAGCAGCAGGTTTGCCGGAGGGTGGTGGACCTCCTGAAGGTTTTGGGACATTGGCTGGTGGTGGGTTGCCATTCTTAGGGGGTGGTAGGGATGCTGCTAATGCTGCTTCTCTGCGATGTCTTGGATGACCTTCTAAACCTTCTGGATGAGGTGGTCTAGAAGAGTTATCATGTGGGGGTTGTCCCGTCACATCATGATGATGAAAAGGAGAAACATTACCAGGTGGTGGATGTGAAGGTTTAGGGCCATGTGGACCGGCTGGACCTCCTGGTTTTCCTGTAAGAAACAATAATATTCTCACATATAATTCTTACATTCTCACTTATGATTACATTAAATATGTATGAATAATGGAATTGTGATGTGAAATTGCATAAAAGGATTAAAGGATGGAGATACAGTTGTATCAGACAATGGGAGACTATTTTAGTAACCGATGCTGAAAATAAATCAAGCCACAAGAAGGTAATGATATGATTTGCAAAGCAATATATTGACACTGTATAGTGGAACATGGGAATCCTAACACCGAGTACCAAGGAAATACATGCCAGCCTTTGGGATATGACTTCCTATTATGGTATATTCAGCAACATGGCAGAACAATGAAACATATCACCCAATGGTCATTAGACACGATAGGGCACATTTACTAAGAACAGTGCAGTCTGTATTATGTTCAGTTTGCCTGTGTATAATGTAGGGTGCCCCAGGTTCAGGATTTCTTTGTCAATCTGGCGCACCCTGCCCTACCCCAGCTGAGTGCACCACTTTTTAAATCCGGTGCACGGTCCAACTGAGCACTGGAACACCCCCTAATTTGTGTCGCATGAAGACTAGTGCAGCCGCGCCACAAAAGGGTCAAATGCCATACAAATGTGCCGCAGACACTTCTTAAATACCTGTGCAAGCAGTTTGCACTAATAAGAACATGCAATGTCCAAAATAAAACTGGCTCACGGCCCTTAGTAAATGTTCCCAAATGAACTTGCCCCAAAACAACTCTTTGAATAATTGCAAAAGTAAAAAAAAAAAAAAATAGTATCATAGTATATAAGGTTAGAAGAAGACATGATTCTATCAAGTCCAACCAAATAAATAATACCGTGTTGATCCAGGTGAAGGCAAAAATCCTGCAAGGCAGATGCCAGTTTCCCAAAAGCAGGGGAAAAAACTTCCAGACCCCAAATATGGTAGTCAGAATAACTATTTATATAGACAAAATGCTATATAAATTTCTATATTGTTTATATAAATTTACATAAAGGCAGTAAAACCTCTCCAGAAGACCACCCCTTTGAGAAGACCCCTAACCTACATAAAGGCACTTACAGTAAAACCTCTCCGGAAGACCACCCTTTTGAGAACACCCCATCCCTACATAAAGGCAGGTACAGTAAAACCTCTCCGGAAGCCCACCCTTTGAGAAGACACCTTCCCTACATTACGGCAGGTACAGTAAAACTTCTCCGGAATCCAACATTTTGAGAAGACCTTATCCTTACATAATGGCAGCTACAGTAAAACCTCTCCAGAAGACCCCCCTTTGAGAAAACCCTTTCCCTACAAACCAACTCTTTAAAAGACAAAAATTTGGTGATCTGCTCAAGAGGTTTCCACTGTGTTCTCCCCTTTAGTGCTATTTGAGAATACCGTACACTGTACATAGGGTACAGTACAGATCCATTGTACTGTACTAGGAAGTGCACACTGACCCCGTAATATTTGAAACAGTTATACTTAAGATTCTTACCAGGTTTGCCGACTGGTCCGGCAAGTGCCTGAACCACCAAGGCTAGGAGGATGAGGAACTTCATATCTGCTGATGGCTTCTAGGTGCTCTTCCCTGGAGAGAAGGATCAGAGCTGCCTGGGATGACAACACAATCTGACTCTATATTTAAAGTCCTTCCTCAGGCCCTCCCCTCATAGGTAGAACTTTCTGATTTGTAGGTACAGACGAGCAGGTGTGAACAGAGAGTATGACTCTGCAAAAATGATTGTAGTGAAAGAGTCAATGCATAGGAAAAAAAGGATCATGTGAGAGGTTATACGATATAGTCCAGGAATGTATGTAAAAACTACATCACACTACACACTAAATACACTAAAGTGTAACATTTCATAATCATGTAAATCAGGTTTCTTTAGCTATTTAACAAAAACCAAATATGCCCCTGCATATTATGGCACGACCAAAGCCAAGCAACTCCCAAACTGCAACAACCAGAAATACCAAAAGAAAGAGCTGCCAATGAGTAATATAAAACGGTATATCCTTTATTAGTATTCCATACAGGTCAAATGCAAACATATGTATCCCACAATGGGGAAATCAATTAACATAGGGGAAACAATTAGTCCCAGATGAAGAGTGGGCCATCCACAGACTACTTATAACCCCCCTTCCTATATGCCCTACGGTCAAAAAATGCCCACTATAAGAAAACAATGGGAGTCATTTACTAAGGGCCTGATTCGCGTTACGCAAATATTTCCGATTTGCGCCGATTTTCCCTGGATTGCCAAGGGTTTTTGGCGCACGCGATCGGATTGTGGTGCATTGCATTGCACGCAACAGAAATCTGGGGGCGTGGCCGAAAAAAACCCTGACGGATTTGGAGAAACCGACGTATTAAAAAAAAAAAAGTGTTGCTCGACACGCGCTTACCTTCACCCAAGATAGGACGGTGAACTTCAGTGCATTCCGATGGTCTTCAGCACAGCAGCGACACATGCTGGACGTCGGAGGAAATGCCTTAGTGAATCCCATCTGGATGTGGCTGGGGTATGAGATATCATATAATGACAATGATAAGATTGCAGCTCTGGATATGGCTAACAAATAGTGTGTGAAACATAGGTAAATGAAGTTAACAAAAAAACACATTTAGTACAACAGCTGCATTCTAGGGCTTTTGCTAATGAAATAAATGTGTTAAGTAAAGTCAGAAAAGTTTACACATATATTCAATAGATAAACAATATATACTGCGTATTGCATAGACTATGGCTAGTAACCATATGACATAGGATACAATTTACTTAGCTTTTATGCATGACTAAATGTTCTGTCCTCATACCTGACTGATGTCATTCAAACCTTTACATATCCTAGCCTCATGAATGTACACAATACTAGACACAATAAATGCTCCAGTAGAAGGGAGTAGGAAAACCTCACAAAATTGAAATGTATATTTGTTCTTTTTCTATAATATTTGTGTTCCCTAATAACTAGAGGTGTGCTAAACAATGCCCAAAAGTCTAGAAACTGTGAAGGCTTCATGTAGTCAACATAGATGACAGAGTCGGCCTCAGGTTTCAGTAGGCTTCTGGGCGACAGAGCCTCAGTAGGCCACTTTGCAGTGAACTCAAGTTTGGAAACTAAAACAGTCCCCTGTTTCCTAAAATATTCCCTAGCTTATCATACCAAACAGCCCCATCACCCTCTATGAATTAATTAGACACAGCCCCCTCAACCCCATGGATTCCTTCTGAACAGCCTTAGGTGGGCCCCACCAGCAACTCTGGGCCCCAGCACTTGTACAAATATGCCAAGTGCTGGTGTCGGCCCTGATAGACAGGACAGAGTACAGTAGATCCCTACACTGTAAGTCTGGGTGAGGAAAAGAAACCGAGGTTCTGATGGGCAACAAGGATGGTGAACCAAACAGTGAAGTATAAAGAATCTCATTTTATTCTTATAGTCTTGAATATCTTGATTTGCGCATTTCAAAGAAATCCAAGGGAAAAACTGACTAGAAATTCCTATTCTATAATCGTTGAATCTTCTTGAGAAAAATAAAAATATCCACTAGCTGTTGGTATTCATACAGTGAACTATAGTAGGTTACAAGACCTTGAGAACTTTCTCAGAAAAATGAGTGTTGTGATATTTATGAGTAAGAGCGAGTTGTATGTGTTTTGTTTTTAGTATGATATCGTATATTAAGGCGTCTCAGTTTTCAAACTTGACCATTATGTCATTATTCAGATGCGTCTTGTGATCTCCTCGAGAAGAACACACCCAGACCTGTACAAAACGACTAGATTTCTAAGAATAGGAAATGATTATCCATAAAACTGTAATACACTATACACAAATGCTCTATATTTAGTATACATTATCCCTTTGAATGACTATTATGCCTTTTTAACCATTGTCTAGGCATTGAATTACTGCATTTTACAATTTACAGTTTAAGATTACGCCCAATGTAAGTACTTTCTCAGGACCAGGCTTATGGTATCTTTATTTTTATCACCTACTGTCTGCACTACATGATCACCCTGGGACACTTCTATATTTAGTGTAAGAATTGTTTTACACAACCCAGAAAAGGAGTCGAAAAAGACATCAAAAGATAAATAAAATAAACAATGTATTTTATTAAAGTGACAATGCACACATAGCAAGAACATATATTAAAGGGACAAAAATGAAAGGGGGAACAATTCAGCCCCTGATGGAAATGGGGCAACCATCGAAAACGTAAGCACCCTAAAGAGACCCCAGAACCTAATGTAAAAGGAACTAATAATGCAGACTACACAGTCTGAAAAGTGGTAGTATATGATGCAAACGGGAATGTGGAAAAGAGGAAATCTCCTCAGTGTAATCCTATGTGGAGTGGGGACCGGAGGTACCAGCCGGCTCCCACCATACACACAATCTTTTATTGCTTACCCGTGAGCATGATGGTAGGTTCTGTAGGGAATCCTCAGAGGCCAGTAAACTTACACCCCGACGCGCGTGTCTAAGAATTGTTTTAGTTAAAATAAATGTTCCAAAGTGTGACAAATCCCAAATACAACTTTTTCTAATAATAAAAATGGTCATTTTTGTAAAAGTGACACAAAATACATAGTAAAAAGAAATAGTACAGTAAGCCAAGCTATAACAATCTAAAAAAGCCAATGTAATTACACAGAAATTCTGTACTGGCTACCAATTCCAGCATTGTGCTTCCCAATACAATCTATCAACAGGAAGAGATTTTGAAGACAGGACCACCGTGCGCAATCCGTGGCCTCAGGGGGACCCAGTGAAAACAGTGATTTAAGACTGCCACTGATGATCCGCTGTATTAATATTATAGCCGGTACAAATCTGGAATTCACGTCCTTCATATGGTAAGATTATTGGGGAATGGAGGATGCATACCTTCTATCTGTTTTCAGTTAAACCCTCAACCAGCTATTAAAGGGGTATTCCTATTTCAGAAAATTAATGTTATTGTATGTATTATAAAAAGTTATACAACTTTCCAATATACTTTCTGTATCAATTGCTCATGGTTTTCTAGATCTCTGCTTGCTTTCATTCTATAGGAAGCTTCTATGTTTTCTTTGAGTGGACAGAAATCTGACCATGGTCACACCGGTGCACAGCTCGTTAGTATCACAGAGAGTAATCAGAGCTGTGTGTTATAATGAGCTGCGCACCTGTGTGACCACGGTCAGATTTCTGTCCACTGGTAGTAAACACAAACTTTCTATAGAAGGACAGCAAGCAGAGATCTAAAAAACTGTGACGAATTGATACAGAAAGTATATTGGAAAGTTGTATAACTTTTTATAATACACACTATAACATTAATTTGCTGAAATGGGAATACCCCTTTAAGGTTGAAACTTACTTATTTAAGGCTGTACTTACCTGAGATCCTATCAGCTGCCCTGTCACTAGAAATTTATTTAAAAAATACCTTACAAAATCACAATTTCTTCATAAAAATAAAATGGCTAGTATAAGGAAATGTTAGAAATCCTAATGAACACAGGAAATATAGCATTGGGTTGTGACAGACTGTCCAAACCTTGTAGGCATTTTATACTAATAATTATAAATGGACATACACTCACCGGCCACTTTATTAGGTACACCATGCAAGTAACGGGTTGGACCCCCTTTTGCCTTCAGAACTGCCTCAACTCTTCGTGGCATAGATTCAACAAGGTGCTGGAAGCATTCCTCAGAGATTTTGGTCCATATTGACATGATGGCATCACACAGTTGCCGCAGATTTGTCGGCTGCACATCCATGATGCGAATCTCCCGTTCCACCACATCCCAAAGATGCTCTATTGGATTGAGATCTGGTGACTGTGGAGGCCATTTGAGTCCAGTGAACTCATTGTCATGTTCAAGAAACCAGTCTGAGATGATTCCAGCTTTATGACATGGCGCATTATCCTGCTGAAAGTAGCCATCAGATGTTGGGTACATTGTGGTCATAAAGGGATGGACATGGGCAGCAACAATACTCAGGTAGGCTGTGGCATTGCAACGATGCTCAATAGGTACCAAGGGGCCCAAAGAGTGCCAAGAAAATATTCCCCACACCATGACACCACCACCACCAGCCTGAACTGTTGATACAAGGCAGGATGGATCCATGCTTTCATGTTGTTGACGCCAAATTCTGACCCTACCATCCAAATGTCGCAGCAGAAATCTAGACTCATCAGACCAGGCAACGTTTTTCCAATCTTCTACTGTCCAATTTCGATGAGCTTTTGCAAATTGTAGCCTCAGTTTCCTGTTCTTAGCTGAAAGGAGTGGCACCCGGTGTGGTCTTCTACTGCTGTAGCCCATCTGCCTCAAAGTTCGACGTACTGTGCGTTCAGAGATGCTCTTCTGCTTACCTTGGTTGTAACGGGTGGCAATTTGAGTCACTGTTGCCTTTCTATCAGCTTATTCTCCTCTGACCTCTGGCATCAACAAGG
Source organism: Engystomops pustulosus (assembly GCA_019512145.1). Classification (NCBI taxonomy): domain Eukaryota; kingdom Metazoa; phylum Chordata; class Amphibia; order Anura; family Leptodactylidae; genus Engystomops; species Engystomops pustulosus. Next base: position 24,453 of record WNYA01001849.1, on the reverse strand, counting down.
CATTTCCGCCTACAGAACTGCCGCTCACTGGATGTTTTTTCTTTTTTGGACCATTCTCTATAAACCCTAGAGATGGTTGTGCGTGAAAATCCCAGTAGATCAGCAGTTTATGAAATACTCAGACCAGCCCATCTGGCACCAACAACCATGCCACGTTCAAAGGCACTCAAATCACCTTTCTTCCCCATACTGATGCTCGGTTTGAACTGCAGGATATTGTCTTGACCATGTCTACATGCCTAAATGCACTGAGTTGGCGCCATGTGATTGGCTGATTAGAAATTAAGTGATAACGAGCAGTTGGACAGGTGTACCTAATAAAGTGGCTGGTGAGTGTATGTCTGCGTGTAATACTGTGATATGATGTTATTATTGTTTTTTGGACATTGAAGGGGGTTCTGTATTCTGTACAGCCCTACTTCTGTCTTGGGTTTCTTTTCCTGATTCTGAATTGTATAAAAGATGAAAATGTATGTGTAATATTGCTAAATTAATTTTTGAATAATAGATTTTTTTTTAAAATAAGACTCCTCTTTTTTTGGTTTTGATACATTTTCTTAAATCTAGCCTGTTTTAATACTTTATTTCATGTATATGCTAATCGCTTTCAGAGGCTACTTGGGTAGCTGTAGGAGTTAAGGTTACTCCATGCCCCAAGTAATCTCTGCAGAGCCATCCCCATGCTCGTCCATTTTTCCAATGAACACGATGGCTTGCCCCATTCAGTGGCTCCCGACACATCACCGGCTAGAGCGGAGCTCTGGACGTCATCATGTGGCTTGCGTTATGATGTCATCATGCCGGGGCTGGCATTTGAAGGATGCAGAAGTGGATGGGGGCCGATGGATGATAAGTGGTTATGTTATTTTATTTAGGGACCAATTAATAAAAAAAATACAAGTATGTAGCTGAAGAGATCTGTGGATGAATACAGCAGATAAGTCACGACCACGAAAAGACACCATGTTTGCACCTGTAAGTTACTATCTGCCACTTCTACCAGTGTTTGATCTGAAGCATCACTATTGAACCTCCTAATGTGCATGACATTGGTACCTCCTATCCTCCTATGTTTCACAATGGTAATTTTTAATGTGCGCTGTGATGGGGGGGGGGGGGGGTTATTATTCAGCATCCAGACACAGGACACATTTTTAATTTTGCTTACACTCCTCTGAGTAAGGCCTCTCTCTGAAGGGAACATTTTACACTTCTTTCGTGAATGCTCCTGTCTGGGATACATCTAGGAGAGGGTGAGGGACACATTGGTGAAGATTTATCAAGTGTCTGAATGTCAGAATATTTCTAATTGCCCATAGAAACCAGTCACAGCTTCCCTTTAAAATATTCATGAGCACTGGTAAAATGAAAGCAGAGCTGTAATTGGTTGCCATGGGCAACTAAAAATATTCTGACATTCAGACACTTGATAAATCTGCCCCATTGTCTGGTGTTTTTTTTTATCTCCATACCATTTTTTTTTAAATTATGGTAAGGAAAGTCATTTAAAAAAAATAATGTATACATTTTTTATTGCTGTATGCGTATTGACCCAGAGTAAAAGGTTATTATGTCATTTAGGTTCAAAGAATATAAATAAGATCTTTATTTGAGAAAACAATATCAAATTGGAGTTCTTTTTTAAATATACTAAATATAAAAGTGCAGCCGTGGAGCCTTAATCCTAAAACTATGCTATTAAAAATAACATTTTGTCCTCAAAAACAAGATCCCCTACAACTATAGGGACCATAAAATATAAAAGTTATTTGTAGAAGTAATTGATGAAAAAAATGGAAAATATCCTGTAAGGTAGAAAACAGATGCGGAGATAAGGGGTTAAAATACAATTCAATGATGCAACATGAAAGATTAGGTCAGAGTCATATGATGTCTGAGCTAATACAGCCAGGTAATGGTTTGTTGGAGTTCTGTTTTGGGAGTATGTAGGTGTATTAGCTCAGTCTCTTTGTTATTGTTTAAAGACCTTTTGTAATTTCTCACCATTGTTCAAGAATGTAGCCCAACCAGTCCTGGCCCTTCAAAGGAGATACTTCTAGAAAGCAATGTCCCTCATGTGACTATTGTCTTGGTTTCCAATTACATCATTTTCAATGGAGGACACTCCATGTCAGCACCAGATTCATGGAGAGTTATTTCCACCGCGCCTCCTGTGCACCAAATATATCTAGAAGGCTACAACTTACTCATGTATCCAGCAGGCGGCAATAACAGTAATATCAGTAATTCTATACCAGACCCTGCCTATATCCAGCCTATAACCCTGCATTTATGCCTTTTAAAAGGGTATTCTAGGAATATGAATGCCTGACACAAAAAACCATAATGCTATAAATAAATGAATGCAACAAAATGTCATTAATCACAAAATGGAGCTCAAACAGATTGCTTCTATGATTCACCAAATTCTTTGGGCTTTCTAAAGTAGGCAGCGTTATCTCCAAGATGGCCAGCACTGGATACTACAACTCCCATTAGCCCTCAGTTCTCAGTCTGGGATGTCTGTTTCCTTCCACATACAGTGTCACACCTGGCTACAGTTTCTGCTTTAGAAAACATAATGTAGTTGAACTACAACCTGTTTATTTAAGGAACAGACATGTTTTTCAAATCAGAAACAACCCTTTTAAATCCACCACAAGCAAGGTTAAAATAAATCACCTGCCCAACGTACAGTGCTACATATAAGGCACTTCCTAAACACTTCCAACATACTCCCCTCCTATCTTTTTTTACTATATCCCTCTAGCCCCAAACATGCAGCCTCATGTTAATACACCCCTCTTATCCCTTTAGCCCCAATTAATTATATCACTAGTGTCCATACGTCTGCATATCCAATCCCACCCTTCCTCACACACCTTCACATTTCTCCACCATGAGCCAACCCCTCAGCAGAGATATCTGAGGCTTCTCTGCTACTTGATGGTGGCTCCACCCCTAATGATGATATGCCTTGGCCCCTCAATGACTTCAAACCCACTGCAAGCAACCACCTAGAGCCAAAAAAAGTGATGATCACATGTTCTTCCAAGACAGGTTCAGGACATGTCATGTGGACATGTGACCAGTGGCCATCTTCTGTCCTGTGTCTGCTCCACTGGGACAAAATTAATGGATTGATTAAAGGGTCAGTCACATTTTAATAATTTCATTTACATAATGTGTGTTCTGCTAAGGGGGGGCAACATTTTAGATAAATAATTACATATCATCTTATATTTTAACAACCAATTTGAATATTTATTATTTTTATTCCTGTAATTCCCCTAAAACTCTGTGTTTTAACTAGATGAATGACACAAATGTGGACTTTTGGTATAACTGGATCCATCATTTTTTCAGAACTATTTACAGCAAAGGTCTTTAGGAGACCTCATGGAAACCCATTGGTCAATCATTACAACTTGACTTTTATTTCCGAGAATTAAACATTAAAAACTGTAGTTTTTCTTTCACTACTGAAGGAATAATCTAGTCATAAATTTTTCTTTATACGGTGGTTGTCACAACTGTTTCCACTATAATTGGAAAATTGAAGAAACACATGATGACTTTCAATATTCCAAGGTCTGGGGCTTGATGCAGGATCTCACCTTGTGGGGTGAGGATTATTCTGAGGAAGGTCAGGAATCAGCCCAGAATGATCTAAAGCCAGCCTGGACCACTTGTAAATGTTGCCCTTGTTCAGATTCAAACTCTCAACCTAAGATTTTAAATTAATCATGTGTTTAGTTTTCTTGCTTTTTGTATGAGTGCTTTGTCATGATTGTATATTTAGTTTTAATGACAACCACATTCTTCTGACTCTATTGTGTTTGTGACTGTATCTTTGTATCTGGAATCTGCATATCTTGTATCCACAACATGATCTTCTCACACATCTTGCACTGAAGTATCTATATATTACTAGATAAATATATCTCAGATATATAGTGCAACATTAAAGGGGTTTTCCCACAAATTCAAATTAAACCCTTTTCACAGGATAGAGTGTAACTTGCTGATTGTTGGGGGTCTCAGTGATGAGACCCCCACAGATCACAAAAACGACGGGTCCATTGGGGTCTCAGGTACCTCTGTCCGACTTCTTGTTACGGTACTTCATGAGAGTAATGGAGCAGGCGGACGTGCTTGACCATTCTGTTCTATTCATCTCTATGGAGCAGACAGAAATCGCCAAGCTCAGGGCTCAGCAATTTCCGTCTGCTCCATTGAGATGCATGGAACAGAATGATCATGCATGGCCATCTGCTCCATTACTGCTCCATCGGACCCCTCATTTTCTTGATCGGTGGGAGAATCAGTCATGAGACCCCCACCGATCACCTATCCTGTGGGAAAACCCCTTTATCTGAGGTTCTGTAGCTAAACACCATAAAAAAATTATAACATGCAGGTTCTTGACCGTTTATAGAGCAAACAATGTCACCCCATTCTTGAAATTCGTCGAAGATTTTTTTTTTTACTTGTCTCATACTATAAACAATGGGGCAGATTTACTTACCCGGTCCATTCGCGATCCAGCGGTGATTTATTAAGGTAGTTCCTCTGACGTCCACCAGGTGGTGCTGCTGCGCTGAAAAGCATCGGAACGTGCTGGAGTTCACCGACTCGGGCTAAGTGAAGGTAAGTGCAAGCTCCGCAACACATTTTTTGTTTTAAATGCGGCGTTCTTTCCGAATCCGTCGGGTTTTCGTTCGGCCACGCCCCCCGTTTTCCGTCGCGTGGATGTCAGCGCTGATGCGCCACAATCCGATCGCGTGCGCCAAAATCCCGGGGCAATTCAGGGAGAATCGCTGCAAATCGGAAATATTCGGGTAACACGTCCGGAAAACGCAAAATAGCAATTTTGGTGATTTTTCTAGTGTTGTTTCGAATAGAGGATGTTCTCAGACCTATAACTAAAGGTGTGGAATGTGAATTTTACTCACAACTTTACTGTGGAGCAACTTAGTCCTGTTGTAAATCATACTGAACCCTTCATAATCCACTACTGTCTGATCTGTGTCGAGACAGTCTATTGTCAATGCACATGGTAACGCCCTGCTGTCAACTTTACAGAACAAATAAGGGGACAGAAAAATTATTTACAGATGACCTGAAGAAGATTTACTATTTTTACTACTGTCTCTAAGAGCAAATAACTTATAAGGTAACACCAAAATATCAAACATGAAATTCCAAAAAAATGACCCAAAGGCAAACGACAAAAGGCTTACAGAATGCTCTAAAAAATGCCAAACCTTCATTCCTGTGTCCATTCATAGAAAAACACTCAACCAGGAAAGAGTAAGCTGCTACTGTATTGAGAAAAAATATTTCACACCTGAACCAGGTTTTCTTCTACACTCTACTGTGTAATAAAAACTAAATACTGAAGGTGAATGGAAGGTCCTCCATTCACCTTCCATTCCCTATAAGTTTACATACAAGGTTGGATACTGTATCTGTTGTAACTAGAGATGAGCGAACATACTCGTCCGAGCTTGATGCTCGTTCGAGCATTAGCGTACTCGAAACTGCTCGTTGCTCGGACGAATACTTCGGCCCGCTCGAGAAAATGGCATCTCCCGCCGTGTTTTGCTTTTGGCGGCCAGAAACATAGCCAATCACAAGCCAGGAGACTCTGCCCTCCACCCACATGACGTGTTACCCTTACACGTCGATAGCAGTGGTTTGCTGGCCAATCAGGTGACCCTGGAATAGACTAGTCCCCTGCCCGCGCTGCTCGGATCATTCTGTGTCTGGATGCCGCTAGGGAGAGAGCTGCTTGCGGTCCAGGAAAGCGTTAGCTGTTTCTATATAATAGTGTTAGGCAGAGTGATCTACAAAGACCCAACAGCCCTTCTTATGGGCTACAATAACGTATACCTTTTTTTTTTTATTTGCTTTGGCTGGCTTGCTGGCACTAGTATTGCAGCTAGTACCATATTGTGAGGAATTGCAGGGGGACTTGCTACCGTTTTGTTTTAGCTCTTAGTGACACACATAACACCTCAACACCAAGTGGGACAATTTATTAGGGTGTTTGATTAGAATTGGCAGAGTCCTGCTGATTTTTTTTTTTTTTTTTACCTTTGTTAGGATTGGTACACAAAGACAGGGATAGTGTGCCCTGAGCTTGCCCCAACCTCTGTCCCTTCCTATAGCCCCCCCACGCCTAAACCGTGGGGCGACTACTTGAAGACTCGAAATATTCTGGGTAAGTGTGGTGAAGGGGAACACAAACAGACTGACAAACATAAAACATAAAAATCGTAAACAAGCCGGAGTCACAACTAGAGGGTACGTCAAAAGCAGAATCAGTAAGCAAGAGTCAAAGTCCAAAACTAGCCGAGTTAGCACACATATAGATACAGATAACGAGCAATACAAACTTAGCAGCAACCATGTGGAGAAAGGATTTCAAACACTGGCACTTGGTGACTCGTTGAAGCTGCAATTTATGCAGCCAGAACTCCACCCTCCAGAACCTGTAGGTGCTGGACAGCATCTGGGAATTAACCCCTCATGGTGCAGAACAACCAAGCACCAAGCAGAGGTTCAAAGTCCCCAGCCACTCCTAGACAGCCGAGATCTTAGCACCGCTGCCCAGGACGAGAGGTGGAGTTTGGCGGATACGCGCCGGGGTTCGGAGAACGCTGCTGGTACCACCAGAAATACCAAATTCCAGCAATCTCCCTACAACCTTGACAGTACCCCCCCCCCCCCTACGTGGCCTTCTTACCCGACCTCGATCTAAGATGGCTTCTGAGGGAGTTCCTGATGAAATAACCTGAGTAGACCGTGGAGCATGAACATCTCTAGCCGGAACCCAAGACCTATCCTCAGGACCAAAACCTTTCCAATGGACCAGGTACTGCAGGGAGTTTACCTACCCCATCTGGAATTCACCCACCTTTTCTCCCTCAAATTCCAGATTCCCCTCCACATAGATGGAGAAGAGAGGTCAGAAAGAGGCAAAACAGGCTCACATAGCGCTTCAGAAGACTCTTATGGAAGGTGTTTATGGACCCGCCACCCTGCTGGAAGTGTAATCTTGAAGGAAACCGGGTTAACAATATGAGTAACAACAAACGCCCACAACCTGGCGCAACTTCAAAGATGGGACCTTCAATTTAAGGTTTTTTTGTTGATAACCACCACTTTATATCCCCCACCACAAACGTATCAGATTTAGTGCGCCTTTCTTCTTTGTTGGACCATAGAATTTTTTGCCCTCTGAATATTCCCCAACTTGTGACCAATGAGCGACGCAACTTGGATGTAATGGGCTTCCGCTCGAGGAATATTAAGACAGGCACAGATGAAAAAGAGAAACGTGTATGAAAACCATAATTGCGAAAAACGCGGATACCTGTGTGGACCGAACTCAGTGGTTATTAATAGCAAATTCTGCCAACGGAAGAATTTCACCACCACGTGGTCCTGACTGTCCGAGACAAAGAGTCGCAGATATTGAATCATCTCCTGATTCATTCTCTCGGACTGACCATTAGACTCAGGATGAAACGCTGAGGAGAACGACAGATTAACTTCCAGTCTAGAACAAAATGCTCGCCAAAATTTGGAAACAAATTGTACTCCCCTATCAGCACAATATCATCTGGTATACCATGGAGGCGTACAATGTTCTGTATAACAAATCAGCCAATTCTTCAGCTGAAGGTAACTTTTTTATGGAACAAAGTGTCCCATCTTGGAGAAACGGTCCACTACCACCCAAATCCACTGTATAGCCTTGAGAGCTGGCAGATCAGTGACAAAATCCATTGACACTTTAGACCATGGCCTGGTGGGAACTGGAAGCGGAAGAAGGGCCCCTCAGGACGTCTCCTGGGAGTCCTTTCCTCGCGCACAGACCTGACAGGCTTGGACAAATGCGTGCACATCATTAGTCATGTGAGGCCACCAGTAACTTCTCTTTAAGAGATTCAAGGTACTCCGCATTCCCGGATGACCTGCCATACTTGAGAAATTGCGTCTCCTCCAACTCTCAAACGACAAGAACGAGAACAAATATTTTGCCTTCCGGAAGGTCCTTTGGTGCGATTTTTTGTCCTGCTAAAATTTGAGAGGAGAGGTGGGAGGAGACAGCTGCCACACAACACCTGGATAAAAATATTACTGTCCGTATTCGCTGGAAGCTCAGGAGTTCCCGAAGCTACGGGACAAGGCATCACCTTCACATTTTTTGACCCAGGTCGGTAGTGACCACAAAATTAAAGAGAGAAAAAACAAGCCCACCTGCCTGACGTAGTTTCAAAACGCTAGCAGTACCAAATATACTAAGTTCTTATGATCTGTGAGCACAGTTATCGGATGAAGAGCTCCTTCCAAAAAGTGTCGTCCCAGACTTCAAATGCCCACTTATGGCAGGAGCTCTCGATTACCAATATCATAATTCCTCTCACAAGAGGAAACTTTTCTAGAGAAATATGCACAGGGCCTAAGTCTGGTGAGAGTGTGAACCCCTGAACAACACTGCACACCTACTCCTACCTCGAGGCATCAACCTCACAACAAACGGTAGAGATAGGTCAGTTGAACCAAAACTGGGCTGACGAGAGCCGCTTTTAAAGTTTCAAACGCTGAGCAAGCCAGGGGACCAGTTGTTTGGATCACACCCTTACGGGTTAGATCCGTAGGGGTTTGGCGATCACAGAAAAGTTCTTTAAAGTTCCGATAATAGTTAGCGAAACCTAAAAATCGTTGTAGGGCCCTTAGATTGGTAGGCCGAACCCAGTCCGGTGAGCGCCTGAACCTTACTCGGATCCATCTGTACATCAGAGGGGTCACAACATAACCTAAAAGAACCTTCTGGACGCAAAACACACTTTTCCAGCTTAGCGAAGAGGTGGTTTTTGCGCAACCTGGTAAGTACTTGGGCGGAGATGTTTGCTGGTGAGAAACCATATCAGGAGAAAAAATCAAAAAATCGTCTAGATACACCACCATAAACACACCGATGTAATCATGACAAATGGAGTTCATAAACCTTGAAAACCGCTGGGGCATTACTCAAACCAAAGGGCATAACCCAGGTATTCAAAGTGCCCCAAAGGTGTATTAAATGCGGTTTTCCACTCATCCCCTTCTCGGACCCGAACAGGTTATAAGCCCCTCTGAGATCTAATTTAGAGAAACTTGGCCCCAGAAACCTGATTTAAGAGAATCCGGGATCAAGGGCGGGGACCTGAGTTTTTTTAACCGTTATCTTATTTAATTTCTCGTAAGTCAATACACGGCCTAAACCCCCATCTTTTTTCTCAACAAAAAAGAACCCCGGCCCCAGTGGGCGACTCAGAGGACGAATATGTTCCGATTGCCAAACTCTCATCAATATAACCTCAGTTGCTCCCCGTTCTGGTACCGACAAGTTATATATACGACCCTTTGGCACTAAGCATCAGAAGAAGGTCAATTTTACAATCAAACTCCCTGTGAGGAGGAAGGACTTTGGGACAAGGGTTTTGAAAACACATCTGAGTAGTCCGAGAGAAAAGCCTGGAAGACCCTGATCTTCCGTCACTACTGTACATATTGAAACTCTGGTCAGGTGCTCCTTACAAAGGACCCCAAGACCAGCTCCAGAGTTTCCCAATTAATTACCGGATTTATCCGGAGCCAGGTAGCCAAGAAGGACATTTTCACGACAGGTTTTCCATAACTAGAAAAGAACACCATTCTTCATGCATCTCCTACCATAAGCTTTATCTGCGGGTTCGAATTTGAATCAACCCTGCCTGTAGAGGGGTCAAATCCGCACCCGACATCTGGATAGGAGTGGGACAATGGAATCAATGACATGCAAAACTGAGAGACAAAATTATAATCGATTAAATTAGTCAGCAGCACCTGAATCCAAAAAGGCGCGACCAGTGCAGGAAACATACTGAAACTTAACCGTACAGGTAAATACATTCTAGACACATAGGGAGTTACCTCAGCTCCTAAGCATCCCCCCGACCTACTGCTATGAGCGGATTTTTCCTCTGCTGTGCCCTCTTGGAACAGGTGTTGATCTGATGATCAGACTTCCCACGTAGAAACAAAGATGGGCGTCTTATTCGATGTTGGCTTCCGCTGTGCAGGAGAGATGCTATCCAGCTCCATGGATTCCATTCTGGACTACCTGGAGACGGACTGCCTGGCTGACAGTCCGAGACACCCGAGGTGATCGCCTGATCTTAGGCGAGATCAACTCGGATGACCAGAGTCATTGCATCATCTACTGTCTGAGGCTCGGCATAAGCTAAGACTAAGTCCTTTACTCCCGGTCTTACAGTCCGGACTAAATTGGTCTTTTAGGCGCAGTCATTCCATTGAGGTCAGTCACAATCTGTCTGAACTGGGCACAATAATATGAAGTACCCCCACACCTGACGTGGGGCCCCTTCGGACCCCTAGTCTTAAGATGGCTTCTGAGTGGGTGATGTCTGATTGAAATAACCTGAGTAACCGTGGAGCATGAACATCTCTAGATCCGGAACCAAGACCTATCCTCAGACCAAAACCTTTCCAATGGACCGGTACTGCAGGGAGTTACCTACCCATCTGGAATCACCACCTTTTCCACCTCAAATTCCAGATTCCCTCCACAATAGATGAGAAGGAGGTCAGAAAGAGGCAAAACAGGCTCAACATAGCGCTTCAGAAGATTTAGGAAGGTGTTATGGACCCGCCACCCTGCGGAAGGAATCTTGAAGGAAACCGGGTTAACAATAGAGTAACAACAAACGGACCCACAAACCTGGCGCAAAACTTCAAAGAGGGGACCTCAATTTAAGGTTTTTTTGTGATAACCACCACTTTATATCCCCCACCACAAACGTATCAGATTTAGTGCGCCTTCTTTCAGTTTTGTTGGACCATAGATTTTTGCCTCTGAATATTCTCCCGAACTTGTGACCAGAAGCAGAGCGCAACTTGGATGTAATGTGCTTCCGCTCGGAAGTATTAGAGACAGCCAAGATGAAAAGAGGAAACGTGGATGAAAACCATAATTGCAGAAAAAGGAGATACCTGGTGGACGACTTACAGTGGTTATTAATAGCAAATTCTGCCAACGGAAGATTTCACACACTGGTCCTGACTGTCCGAGACAAAGAGTCGCATAGATATTGAATCATCTCCTGATTCATTCTCTCGTCGACTGACCATTAGACTCAGGATGAAACGCTGAGGAGAAACGACAGATTACTTCCAGTCTAGAACAAAATGCCGCCAAAATTTGGAAACAAATTGTACGCCCCTATCTGCACAATATCATCTGGTGAAACCATGGAGGCGTACAATGTTCTGTATAACAAATCAGCCATTCTTCAGCTGAAGGTACTTTTTTAATGGAACAAAGTGTCCCATCTTGGAGAAACGGTCCCACTACACCCAAATCACTGTATAGCCTTGAGATGCTGGCAGATCAGTGACAAAATCCATTGACACTTTAGACCATGGCTGGTGACGGGAGACGGAAGCGAAGAAAGAAGGAGGGGGCCCTCAGGACTCTCCTGGGAGTCTTTCCTCGCGCACAGACCTGTTGTTAGGATTGGTACACAAAAGACAGGGGATAGTGTGCCCTGAGCTTGCCCCAACCTCTGTCCCTTCCTATAGCCCCCCCACGCTAAATCGTGGGGCGACTACTTGAAGACTCGAAATATTCTGGGTAAGTGTGGGAAGGGGAACACAAACAGACTGACAAACATAAAACATAAAAGAATCGTAAACAAGCCGGAGTCACAACTAGAGGGTACGTCAAAAGCAGAATCAGTAAGCAAGAGTCAAAGTCCAAAACTAGCCGAGTTAGCAACAATATAGATACAGATACAGAGCAATACAAACTAGCAGCAACCAGGTGGAGAAAGGGATTTTCAAACACTGGCACTGGTGACTAGTGAAGCTGCAATTTATGCAGCCATAACTCCACCTCCAGAACCTGATAGGTGCTGGACAGCATCTGGGAATTAACCCCTCATGGTGCAGAAACAACCAAGCACCAAGCAGAGGTTCAAAGTCCCAGCCACTCCTAGACAGCGCGAGATCTTAGCAGCCGCTGCCCAGGACGAGAGGTGGAGTTTGCGCGGATACGCGCCGGGGTTCGGAGAACGCTGCTGGTACCACCAGAAGAACCAGAAGTCCCAGCAATCTCCCTAGCGAACCTGACACCTTTATTTCATTTTATAGCTCAAACTCATCTTGCAAAGCAGTGTACTTTCAGTGTAGGCTACAAAATAGCCATAGGAGAACCCCAACGGCTTACTTAGGCCTACAATAGCGTTATATTTTACTTTTTTTGTTTGCTTGTGGCTGGGCTTGCTGGCATTAGTAGTGCAGCTAGTACCATATTGTGAGGAATTTGCTGGGAGACCTGCGACCGTTGTGTTTAGCTCTTAGTGACACGCATATCCACCTCAAACACCGAAGTGGGACAATTTATTAGGGGTTTGATTCGAATTAGGCAGAGTCTGCTGATTTTTTTTTTTACCTTTATTTCATTTTATAGCTCAAACTCATCTAGCAAAGCAGTGTGCTTTCAGTGTAGGCTACAAAATAGCCATAGGAGAACCCCAACGGCTTGGATGCCGCTAGGGAGAGAGCTGCTGCTGGTCAGGGAAAGCGTTAGGCTGTTCTATTAGAATAGTGTTAGGCAGGAGTGATTCTACAAGAACCCAACAGCCCTTCTTAGGGCTACAATAACGTTATACATTTTTTTTTTATTTGCTTGTGGCTGGGCTTGCTGGCACTAGTAGTGCAGCTAGTACCATATTGTGAGGAATTTGCAGGGGGACTTGCTACCGTTGTGTTTAGCTCTTAGTGACACACATAACCACCTCAAACACCAAAGTGGGACAATTTATTAGGGGTTTGATTAGAATTAGGCAGAGTCTGCTGATTTTTTTTTTTTTTTTTACCTTTTGTTAGGATTGGTACACAAAAGACAGGGGATAGTGTGCCCTGAGCTTGCCCCAACCTCTGTCCCTTCCTATAGCCCCCCCACGCCTAAACCGTGGGCATACTTGAAGACTCGAAATATCTGGTAAGTTGTGGGGGGTTTGAAGGGGGAACACAAACAGACTGACAAACATAAAACATAAAACAATCGAAACAAGCCGGAGTCACAACTAGAGGGGTACGTCAAAAGACAAGCAGATCATAAGCAAGAGTCAAAGTCCCAAACTAGCCGCGTTAGCACCATTAGATACAGATACAGAGCAAACAAATTAAGCAGCAACCAGTGGAGAAGAGTAGTTTCAAACAACTGGCACTGGTGACTACGTGAAGCTTCAATTTATGCAGCCAGAACTCCACCTCCAGAACCTGATAGTGCTGGCCACAGCATCTTGGGAATTACCCCTCATGGTGCAGAAACAACCAAGCACCAAGCAGAGGTTCAAAGTCCCCAGCCACTCCTAGCAGCGCGAGATCTTAGCAGCCGCTGCCCAGGACGAGAGGTGGTGAGTTTCTCGATACTCGCTCGGGGTTCGGAGAACGCTTTTTTGCTGGTACCGACCAGAAGAACCAGAAGTCCCAGCAATCTCCCTAGCAACCTATACAGTACCCCCCCCCCCCCCCTACTGTGTGGACTTCGTTACCCGCCTACGATCTCTAAAGATGGCTTCTTCTGAGGGTGAGGTTCTGATGAAATAACCTGAGTAACCGTTGGAGCATGAACATCTCTAGTCCGTAACCCAAGACCTATCCTCAGGACCAAAACCTTTCCAAATGGAACCAGGTACTGGCAGGGATTGTACCACCTACCCATCTGGAATTTCACCACCACCTTTTCCACCTCAAATTCCAGATTCCCCTCCACATAGTATGGAGAAGGATGGGTCGAAAGAGGCAAAACAGGCTCACATAAGCGCTTTCCAGAAGACTCTTATGAAGGGTGTTTATGGACCCGCCACCCTGCTGGAAGTGTAATCTTGAAGGAAACCGTGGTTAACAATATGAGTAACAACAAACGACCCACAAACCTGGCGCAACTTCAAAGAGGGACCTTCAATTTAAGATTTTTTTGATAACCACCACTTTATCCCCCACCACAAACGTATCAGATTTAGTGCGCCTTTCTTCTCAGTTGTTGGACTCATAGAATTTTTTGCCCTCTGAATATCATTCCCCCCGACCCACTACTTGTGACCAGAGCGAGCGCAACTTGGATGTAATGGGCTTCCGCTCAGAATATTAGAGACAGGCACAGATGAAAAAGAGAAACGTGGTATGAAAACCTAATTGCGAAAAACGGGATACCTGTGTGACGAACTACAGTGTTTTGTATTAATAGCAAATTCTCCAACGGAAGGATTTCACCCCACTGGTCCTGACTGTCCGAGACAAAGAGTCGCAGATATTGAATCATCTCCTGATTCATTCTCTCGGACTGACCATTAGACTCAGGATGAAAACGCTGAGGAGAAACGACAGATTACTCCAGTCTAGAACAAAATGCTCGCCAAAATTTGGAAACAAATTGTACTCCCCTATCAGCACAATATCATCTGGTATACCATGGAGGCGTACAATGTTCTGTATAACAATCAGCCAATTCTTCAGCTGAAGGTAACTTTTTTAATGGAACAAAGTGGCCCATCTTGGAGAAACGGTCCACTACCCACCCAAATCCACTGTATAGCCTTGAGATGCTGGCAGATCAGTGACAAAATCCATTGACACTTTAGACCATGGCCTGGTGGGGAAACTAGGAAGTACTTGGCGGAGATGTTGCTGGTGAGAAACCATATCAGGAGAAAAAAATCAAAAAATCGTCTAGATACACCACCATAAACACACCGATGTTTTCTATAATATTTGTGTGTCTCCTAATAACTGAGGTGTGCTAAACAATGCCACAAAGTCTCGAGTAAACTGTGAAGGCTTCATGCAGTCAAAAGATGACATGAGTCGCCTGAGGTTTCACAGTAGGTCTCTCTGGCACAGAGCTCAGTATGCCACTTTGCAGTGAACTCAGTTTGGAAACTACAACAGTCCCCCTGTTTCGCTAAAATATTCCCTGCTTATCATACCACAAACAGTCCCATCATGGTAATTTTTGAATAAAGGTCCCCTCAAGAGCACCCTCTATGAATGTAAATTAGACACAGCCCCTCACCACCTATGGATTCCTTCTGACAGCCTAGGTCGGGCCCCACCAACAACTGAGGTTCTGATGGGGCACAGGATGGTGTAACCAACAGTGAAGTATACAGAATCTCATTTTATTCTTATAGACTTGAATATTTGACTTTGCGCTTTCAAAGAAATCCAAGGGAAAAAACTTACTAGAAATTCCTAATTATATCGTTGAACTTCCTTGTGAAAATAAAATAATCCACTAGCTGTTGTATTCAGTACAGTGAACTATGTAGGTTACAAGACCTTGAGACTTATCTCGAAAAATGATGTCGTGTATTATGTGCTAAGAGCGCAAGTTTGTATGACTACTTGTTTTAAGGCGTCTCAGTTTTTCAAACATTGACCATTATGTCATTATTCAATGCGTCTTGTGTCTCTCGAGAAGACACACCCAGACCTGTAACAACAACGTACTAGATTTCTAACAAAGGAATGATTATCCATAACAACTGTAATACACATATACAACAATGCTCTATATTTAGTATAGCATTATCCCTTTGAATGACTATTATTCGCCTTTTTAAAACCATTGTCTAGGCATGGAATTTACTGCATTTTACAATTTACATTAAGATTTACGCCATATGTAAGTACTTTCTCAGGACCTGCTTTTGGTATCTTATTTTTGTATCACTCCTACTGTCTGCACTACATGATCACCCTTGAACACTCGTATTTTAGGTGGTAAAATTGTTTTTACACAACCCAGAAAAGGCGTCGAAAAAGACATCAAAAGATAAATAAATAAACAATTAGTTGTATTAAAGTGACAATATCCACACTAGCAAGACATTATTAGGGACAAAAATGAAAGGGGGACAATTCAGCCCCTGATGGAAATGGGCAAACCATCAAACGTAAGCCACCCTAAAGAGACCCCCAGACCTAATGTAAAGGAACTAATATGCATAGATAACACAGCTGAAAAGTTGGTAGTATATGATGCCAACGGAATATGGAAAAGAGACATCTCCTCAGTGTAATACCTATGTGATGGGGAACCGGAGGTACCAGTCCGGCTCCCACCATACACCACACTCTTTTATGCTTACCCGTGAGCATGATGGTAGTAGGTTTCTGTAGGAATCCTCAGAGGCCAGTAAACTTACACACCCACGCGCGTGTTAAGAATTGTTTTTAGTTAAATAAATGTTCAAAGGTGGACCAATCCAAATACAACCTGTTTCCTAATATAGACATGTCATTTTTGTAAAGTGACAACAATACACTAGTAAAAGAGAACTAGTCAGTAAGCCAAGCTATACCAATCTAAAAAAGCCAATGTAATTACACAGAAATCTGTACTGCTACCATTCCAGCATTGTGCTGCCCAATACAATCTATCAACAGGAAGAGATTTTTGAAGACATACCACCGGCGCAATCCGTGGCCTCAGGGGGACCCCAGTGAAAACAAACAGTGATTTAAGACTGCCACTGAGTCCGCCTGTTCATTAATATTATAGCACGGTACAAATCTGGAATTCACGTCCTTCATTGGTGATTATGGGGGAATGGAGGATGCCCTTCTATCTGTTTTCAGTTAAAACCTCCAGCTATTAAAGGGGTATTCCTCTTTCGAAAATTAATGTTATTGAATGTATTATAAAATTATCAACTTTCCAAATCTTTCTGTATCAATTGCTCATGGTTTGCTAGATCTCCTGCTTGCTTTCCATTCTTAGGAGCTTCTATGTTTTTCTTTGAGTGGACAGCATCGACCATGGTCACACGGTGCCAGCTCGTTAGTACTCACAGAGAGTATCAGAGCTGTGTGGTTTGATAATGAAGCTGCGCACCTGTGTGACCACGGTCGATTTTCTGATCCACTGTATAAACACAGACTTTCTATAGAAGACAGCAAGCAGAGAATCTAAGAAACTGTACGAATTGATACAGAAGTTATTGGAAAGTTGTATAACTTTTTATAATACACACTATAACTAATTTGCTGAAATGGGAATACCCCTTTAAGGTTGAAACTTATTATTTAAGAGGCTGTACTACCTTAGATCCTATCAGCTGCCCTGTCACTACGAAATTTATTTAAAAAATACTTACAAAAATCACAATTTCGTCATAAAAATAAATGGCTAGTATAAGAAATGTTAGAATCCGAGAACACCGGAATATAGCTTGGGTTGTGACAGAACGTCCAACCTTGTAGGCTTTTATACTAATAATATAATGGACATACACTCACCGGCCACTTTATTAGGTACACCATGCAAGTAAACGTGTTGACCCCCGCTTTTGCCTTCATAACTTCTCCTCATCTCTTCGTGGCATAGATTCAAACAGAGTGCTGGAACATTCCTCAGAGATTTTTGGTCCTATTGACATGATGGCATCACACAGTTGCCGGATATTGTCGCTGCCATCCTCGGATGCGAATCTCCCGTTCGTCCACCACATCCCCAAGTATGCTCTTTGGATTGAGATCTGGTGACTGTGGAGGCCATTTGAGTCCAGTGAACTCATTGTCATGTTCAAGAAAACCAGTCTGAGATGATTCCAGCTTTACGTGACATGGCGCTTATCCTGCTGAAAGTAGCCATCATGGTGGGTGTACATTGTGGTCATAAAGGGATGGCATGGTGCATCAACAATACTCCAGGTAGTCTGTGGCATTGCAACGATGCTCATCGGTACCAAGGTGCCCAAAGAGTGCCAAGAAAATATTCCCACACACCAGGACAACCACACCATCCGTAACTGTTGATACAAGGCGGCATGGATCCAGCTTTCATAGTTGTTGACGCTCAAATTCTGACCCTACCACCAAATGTCGGCAGGCAGAAATCTAGACTCATCAGACCAGCAACGTTTTTTTTTTCCAATCCTTCTACTGTTCCAATTTGCGTGAGACTTTTGCAAATTGTAGCCTCAGTTTCCTGTCTTTAGCTGAACAGGATTGGCACCCGGTGTGGTCTTCTACTGTCTGTAGCCATCTGCCTCAAAGTCGACGTACTGTGCGTTCAGAGATGCCTTCTGCTTACCTTGTTTGTAACGGTGGCCAATTTGAGTCACTGTTCCTGTTCTATCAGCTTATTCTTTGCCTCCTCTACCTCTGGCTCACAAGGCATTCCGCCTACATAACTCGCCGTCACCTGGATGTTTTTCTTCTTTTGGACCATTCTCTATAAACCCTAGGAGATGGTTTGCGTGAAAATCCCAGTAATCCAGCAGTTTATGAAATACTCAGACCAGCCCTCTGGCACCAACAACCCATGCCACCGTTCAACAGGCACTCAAATCACCTGTCTTCCCCATACTTGATGCTCGGTTTGAACTGGCAGGATATTGTCTTGACCATGTCCTACTGCCCTAAATGCAGCGAGTTGGCCGCCATGTGATTGGCTGATTAGAATTCAAGTGTAACGAGCCAGTTGACAGTGTCCCTAATAAAGTGGGGGGGGGCTGGTGAGTGTATGTCTGCGTGGTAATACTGTGATATGAATGTTATTATTGTTTTTTGGACATTGAAGGGGTTCTGTATCTGTACGCCCTACTTCTGTCTTGGGTTTTCTTTTCCTGATTCTGATTGTTAACAGATGAAATGTATGTGTAATAATTGCTAATTAATTTTTGAATAATAATTTTTTTTTTTAAATAAACTCCTCTTTTTTTGGGTTTTTGATACATTTTTCTTCAATCTAGCCTGTTTTTTAAATACTTATTTCATGTATATGTAATCCTTTCTTAGAGGCTACTTGGGTAGCTAGATAGTTAAGGTTACTCCATGCCCCCCCATATATCTCGTGGCAGAGCCAATCCCCATGCCTCGTCCATTTTTCCAAATGAACCATGGCTTGCTGCCCATTCGTGGCTCTCCGCGACACTCACCGGCTAGGCGGAGCTCTGACGTCATCATGTGGCTTGTGCCTTGTATGATGCATCATGCCTGGCTGGCGCATGTTGAAAGGATGCGAAGTGGATGGGGGCCGATGGATGATAGTGTTTATGTTTTTATTTAGGGACCAATTAATAAAAAAAATACAAGTAGTGTAGCTGAAGAGATCTGTGGATGAATACAGCAGATAATCACTGACCCCACCCCCCCCCCCGACCCACCCCCCCCCCCCAAATGCACCATGTTTTGCACCTGTAAGTTACTATCTGCCACTTCTACCAGGTTTGATCTGAAGCCTCATTTCTATGAAACCTCCTATTGCATGACATTAGGTACCGTCCCTATCCTCCTATGTTTCACATAGGGTAATTTTAATGTGCGCTGTGATGGGGGGGGGGGGGGGTTATTCTTCAAGCATCCAGACACAGGACACATTTTTATTTTTGCTTACACTCCTCCTGATAAGGCCTCTCTCTGAATGGGGAACTTTTACACTTCTTTCGTGAATGCTCCTGTCGGGATACATCTAGAGAGGGTGGGACACATTGTGTAGATTTCTCAAGTGTCCTGATGTCAGATATTTCTAATTTGGCCCATAAAACCAGTCACAGCCTCCCTTTAAAATATTCATGAGCACTGGTAAAATGAAAGCAGAGCTGTAATTGGTTGCCATGGGCAACTAAAAATATTCTGCCATTCAGACACTTGATAAATCTGCCCCTTGTCCTGGTTGTTTTTTTGATCTCCATACCATTTTTTTTTACAATTATGTAGGAATCATTTAAAAAATAATGTAATACATTTTTTATTGCTGTATAGCGGATTGAACCGGAGTAAAGGTTATATGTCCATTTGGGTTCAAAGAATATAAATAAGTCTTTATTTGAGAAAAACAAATCAAATGGGAGTTCTTTGTTTTTTAAATATACTAAATATAAAGTGTCAGCCGTGGAGCCTTAATCCTAAAAACTTGCTATTTAAAAATAACATTTTGTCCTCAAAACAAGATCCCCTACACTATACGGGACCATAAATCTAAAATGTTATTTGTGAAAGTAATTGATGAAAAAATTGGAAAATACTCCTGTAGGTAGAAAACAGATGCGGAGATAAGGGTTAAAATACAATCAAATGATGGCAAACATGAAAGATAGGTCAGAGTCATATGATGTCTGAGTCTATACAGCCAGGTATGGTTTTGTTGGATTTCTGTTTGGGAGTATGGTATGTGTATTTAGCTTCAGTTCTCTTTGTTATTGTTTAAAGACTTTTGTAATTTCTCCACCATTGTTCAAGAATGTAGCCCCACCAGTCCTGCTGGCCCTTCAAAGGAGATACTTCTAGAAAGCAATTCCCTATCATGTGACTATTGTCTTGGTTTCCACATTACAATCATTTCATGGAGGACAACTCCATTCAGCACCAGATTCATGGGAGTTTATTTCCCACCACGCGCCTCTGTGCACCAAATGTATATCTAGAAGGCTAGACAACTACTCATGTATCCACGGCGCAACTACAGATAATATCAGTATGTCTATACTCAGACCCTGCTATATCCACCTATAACCCTGCATTTTGGCCTTTTAAAAGGGTAATTCTAGGAATATGAATGCCTGACACAAAAACCATAATGCTATAAATAAAATGAATGGCAAACAAAATGTCATTAATCACAAAATGGAGCTCAAACAATTGCTTCTATGATTCACCAAATTCTTTGGGCTTTGCTAAAGTAGCAGTCGTTATCTCAAACAATATGGCCAGCACTGGATCTACAACTCCATTAGCCCTCAGTTCTGCAGTCTGGGATGTCTTTTCCTTCCACATACAGTGTTCACACAACTGGCTACAGTTTCTCTTGCTTTAAGAAAACTAATGTACGTTGAACTAAACCTGTTTATTTAGGAACAGAACATGTTTTTCAAATCAGAAACAACCCTTTTAATCCACCACAAGCAGGTTAAAATAAATCACCTGCCCAACGTACAGTGCTACATATAAGGCACTTCCTAAACCCTTCCAACATACTCCCCTCCTATCTTTTTTTACTAAGCCCTCTAGCCCCAAACATGCACCCCCCCTCATGTAATACACCCCTCTTATCCCTTAGCCCCAATTAATTAATCACTAGTGTCCATACGTCTGCATATCCCATCCCACCCTTCCTCACCACCTTCACCTCCATCTTCTCTCCACCATGAGCCAACCCCTCACAAGATATCTGAGGCTTCTCTGCTACTTGAATGTGGCTCCACCCCTAATGATGATATGCCTTGGGCCCCTCATGACTTCAAAAACCCACTGCAAGCAACACCTAGAGCCAAAAAAGATGAATGATCCATGTTCTTCCAGAGACCGGTTCAGGACATGTCTGTGGACATGTACAGTGGGGCCATCTTCTGTCCTGTGTCCTCTCCACTGGACAAAATTAATGGATTGAGTTAAAGGGTCAGTCACATTTAATAATTTCATTTCATAATGTGTGTGTTCTGCTAAGGGGGGGCAACCATTTAGATAATAATTACATATCATCTTATATTTTTAACAACCAATTTGAATATTATATTTTTATTATTCCGTAAGTCCCCTAAAACTCTGTGTTTTTAACTAGATAATGACACAAAGGTGGACTTTTTGGGTATAACTGGATCCATCTTTTTTCAGATAACTATTTACAGCAAAGGTCTTTAGGAGACCTCATGGAAACCCTTGGTCAATCTTACAACTTGCTTTTTCCGAGAATTAAACATTAAAAACTGTAGTTTTTCTTTCACTAATGAAGAATAATCTAGTCATAAATTTTTCTTTATACGGTGGTTGTCACAACTGTTTCCACTATAATTGGAAAAGTTGAAAGAACACATGATGACTTTCAAATATTCCAAGGTCTGGGGCTTGATGCAGGATCTCACCTTGTGGGTGAGGATTATTCTGGGAGTGTCAGAATCACGCCAGAAGATCTAAAGCCAGCCTGGACCCTTGTAAAGTTTTGCCCTTGTTCACCGATTCAAACTCTCAACCAAGATTTTAATTAATCATGTGTTTTAGTTTCTTGCTTTTTGACTGAGTGCTTTGTCATTGATTGTATATTTAGTTTTAATGACAAACCACATTCTTCTGAACCTTTGTGTTGTTCTGGACTTATCTTTGTATCTGGAATTGCATATCTTGTATCCACAACATATTCTTACTCACACATCTTGCACTGAAGTATCTAATATTACTAGATAAATATATCTCAGATATAAGTGAACTGTAAAGGGGTTTTCCCACACATTCAATTAAACCTTGTACAGATAGAGTGTAACTGCTGATTGTTGGGGGTCCAGTGATGATACCCCCACAGATCACAAAAACGACGGTCCATTGGGGTCTCAGGTACCTCTGTCCCGACTTCTTGTACGGTACTTCATGAGGAGTATGGCAGCAGGACGTGTTGACCAATTCTGTTTCTATTCATCTCTATGAGCAGACAGAAATCGCCAAGCCTGGCTCAGCAATTTCCGTCGTGCTCTTGAAGCTGCATGGAACAGAATGATCATGCATGCCTCTGCTCCATAACTGTCCTACGTGACCCCTCATTTTCTTGATCGGGAGAATTCATCTGATGACCCCCACCGATCACCTATCCTGTGGGAAAACCCCTTTATCTAGGTTCTTAGCTAAACACATAAAAAAATTATAACATGTCAGGTTTCTTGACCGTTTATATGAGTCAACAATGTCACCCCATGTCTGAAATTCGCGACAGATTTTTTTTTTTTACTGTGTCCTCATACTATAAACAATGGGGCAGATTTACTTACCCGGTCCATTCGCGATCCAGCTGGTATTTATTAAGGTATTCCTCGAACTCCACCAGGTGGTGCTTGCTTGCGCTGAAAGCATCGGAACGTTGCTGGAGTTCACCGACTCGGGGCCCCTAATGAGGTACGTGCAAGCTCCGCAACACATTTTTTTTTTTAAATGCGGCGTTCTTTCCGAATCCGTCGGTTTTCGTTCGGCCACGCCCACCGGTTTTCCGTCGCGTGGATCTTCAGCGCTGATGGCGCCACAATCCGATGCGTGCGCTCAAAATCCCGGGGTCATTCAGGGAGAATCGCTGCAATCGGAAATATTCGGGTAACACGTCCGGAAACGCAAATATAGCAATTTTGGTGATTTTTCTAGTGTTGTTTCGAATAGAGGATGTTCTCTCAGCCTATACTAGGTGTGGAAATTGGTGAATTTTCCTCCCAACTTTACTGTGGAGCAACTTATCCCTGTTGTAAATCATACTGAACCTTCATAAGCCACACTGTCTGATCTGTTTCGAGAACAGCTATTGTCAATGCACATGGGTAACGACGACGCCTGCTGTCAACTTTACAGAACAAAATAAGGGGACGAAAAATTATTTACAGATGACCTGAAGAAGATTTTACTATTGTTACTACTGTCTCTAAGAGCAAATAACTTATAAGGTAACACCAAAATACTCAAACATGAAATCCAAAAAATGACCCAAGGCCAGAACTGACAAAAGGCTCTCAGAATGCTCTCAAAATGCCAACCTTCATTCCTGTGTCCGCATTCAAGAAAAACACCTTTCAACCAGGACAAGAGTAAGCTCTACGGTTTTGAGAAAAAATTTCACCCTGAACCAGGTTTTCTTCTACCTCGCTACTGTGTTAATAAAACTAAATATGAGTGAAGAAGTTCCTCCATTCACCTTCCATTCCCTATAAGTTCTACATACAAGGTGTGGATACTGTAATCTGTTGTAACTAGAGAGAGCGAACATACTCGTCCGGCTTGATGCTCGTTCGGAGCATTAGCGTCTTCGAACTCTGCTCGTTGCTCGGACGAATACTTCGCCCGCCTCGAGAAAAGGCATCTCCCGCCGGTTTTTGCTTTTGGCGGCCAGAAACATAGCCATCACAAGGCCAGGAGACTCTGCCTCCACCAGCTATTGACGTGGTACCGCTTACACGTCGATAGCGTTGGTTGGCTGGCCAGATCAGGGTGACCCTGGATAGACTAGCCCCTGCCCGCGCTGCTCGATCATTCTTGGTCTGGATGCCGCTAGGGAGAGAGCTGCTGCGGTCCAGGGAAAGCGTTAGCTGTCTATTATAATAGTGTTAGGCAAGTGAATCTACAAAGACCCAACACCCTTCTTAACTGGCTACAATAAGTTATACCTTTTTTTTTTATTTGCTTTGGCTGGCTTGCTGGCACTAGTAGTGCAGCTGAGTACCATATTGTGAGGAATTGCAGGGGACTTGCTACCGTTTGTGTTTTAGTCCTTAGTGACACACTAACACCTCAAACACCAAGTGGGACAATTTATTTAGGGTTTGATTTAGATTAGGCAGAGTCTGCTGATTTTTTTTTTTTTTTTACCTTTGTTGTTAGGATTGGTACACAAAGACAGGGGATAGTGTTCCCAATGAGCTT
>WNYA01001848.1:14741-57421 GCA_019512145.1 Engystomops pustulosus | reverse complement strand
TATAATACAGGATGTAACTCAGGATCAGTACAGGATAAGTAATGTCACGTATGTACACAGTGACTGCACCAGCAGCAGAATAGTGAGTGCAGCTCTGGGGTATAATACAGGAGGTAACTCAGGATCAGTACAGGATAAGTAATGCCATGTATGTACACAGTGACTGCACCAGCAGCAGAATAGTGAGTGCAGACGTATGTACACAGTGACTGCACCAGCAGCAGAATAGTGAGTGCAGCTCTGGGGTATAATACAGGATGTAACTCAGGATCAGTACAGGATAAGTAATGTCATGTATGTACACAGTGACTGCACCAGCAGCAGAATAGTGAGTGCAGCTCTGGTGTATAATACAGGATGTAACTCAGGATCAGTACAGGATAAGGAGGAGGAGGAAGGGCCCGAGACAGAGGAGCCTGGAGGAGGAGGAAGGGTCCTGAGGCAGAAGAGCCTGGAGGATGAGAGCCCCAGACAGAAGTATGGAAGACACATGTATACTCAGCCTTGCCTCCATTCATACATGGGGTTGTGCTGTATGAGCTGAGTGCTTGGCCTATGGGTATCTGAGATACAGACCACCAGCTGTGGTTGTGGGGGGATTGGGGCCCTTCTTGTTACACCCATGTCTTCAGAGGACACGCATGACACTGCTGCACATCCTGGATGACGGAGGCAGAGACAATCCCTTGTGGCACGGTTCCTGCTCTCATCTTTCGGCAGTGTTACCCGCTACATGAGCCGCTCCCTGATACACGTAAATCAGAGGCCAATGTGTAATGTACATTATGCAATGCCGGCGCGCTCCCTGTAGGCACCACCGCGCTCCCTACACACAGGAGACCTTCTCACAAAATCACGTGAAACAGGTTCAACCAGAAAAGTCAAGTGCGACTTTATCGAGAACAAACAGATAAGAAGCGCGACTCCTCCTAAATCACACAACTCCGGCGGTCACCTTATAGATAACGGAGGGACCCACAAAGAGCTGCTCAATGGCTGACACACCTGTATACACCTATAGGCTCCCAACACTCAATGCTATACATGTTTACCAGGTAACAAATTCCACTCCTCCTACGGCGTCAGTCTCCACTGTTCTGTTCTGGAATTCTATTCATACGGAGGGTGTGGATGGATAATGGAAGTGCTAGATTGTGTCGTGGAGAAAGTAGGGATCACAATTTAATGAGCGAAAATTCATTAAATGCCGAAAACATATAGAATTATTAGATGGAGAAAGGTGACTCGCTGCCAACATACATCGCATATACTGCACCATCAGCAGAATAGTGAGTGCAGCTCTGGGGTATAATACAGGATGTAACTCAGGATCAGTACAGGATAAGTAATGTCATGTATGTACACAGTGACTGCACCAGCAGCAGAATAGTGAGTGCAGCTCTGGAGTATAATACAGGATGTAACTCAGGATCAGTACAGGATAAGTAATGTCTACAACAATACCACTCATTGCTCCACAGGATACACCCCGTATTATCTGATGTTCGGGAGGCACGGCCATCTCCCTGCGGATATGACCTGGGACATGGAGTGCCCTGATTCCCAGTCTTTACTCCCCCAGACTGACTGGGTTCACGAACACCAGAGCCGCCTGGCGGATGCCAGAGAAGTTGTGGATCTGCGGTTGGAAGAGGCCCGGGAGAATCAAAAAAGGGACTTCGATCGTAATGCCTGTGCTGAGCCTTTTGCCCCAGGAGATCGAGTGTGGCTGCGCAACAACCATCCTACCAGTAAGCTAGATGGGCGTTGGGAGCGTGAGCCATACCTAGTTAGGGACAGTCTCTCCCCTGAAGTCTACGAGATTTCAAGAGGAGACCGTCCACTACTCCGGGTACATAGGAACCGGCTGAAGAGATGTCTTCGTCCTTTTGCCCCTATATCCACACCTCTCACCTCGACCCCCAACTTACAGACCTCCTTGTGTTCACCTACCCCCAGTTTCCTAGAACTTGTGACTGTGCCTCAACTCTGTTTTGTTTCCACTCCAGTAAGAGGTACCCCGGAGAGACCATCATCCCCACCGCAGTCTCCAATACTGCTGCCTGTGGAGGATGATCCGGCTCCAGTGTCTGCAACCCCTGAAGCATCAGAGGCAGCTGAGACTCCAACTCCAGCGCCTGACTCAGAGGAGGACGATGAGGAGGTTGTTATCTTCTCCCAGCCGAAACTTCGGAGGTCTCAAAGGGAGACAAAAGGTAAAGCTCCTGCGTACCTGCAGGAGTACCAACTGGAGTCACACAGAAGGAGGAGGCAGGTACGCTTTTCTGACACCGAAGTACTTACCACCGAGGAAGATTCTGAGTAACCCCTGATGGGCTGAAAGCCTTACCAGGTGTTGTGTATCTTGTACATATGTATATTTATTATTGCTATCCCATTTGGGCTGAGTGCCCGCTAACCCTATAGAGCCAGAGACTTTCCTGGGACTCTCACCCTTATTTATTTCAGTCAAGAGACATTCCTTGAACTGCCCACTGTCATGTGCTATGATAGCACCCCTTCCTCTGCCACAGCAGAGATTCCTACAAAGGACTCGGTCTCTCTACACAAAGAGGAGACCCTTTGCATCTTTCTTGCACTTTTCCCCACCTCAAGGGCTGTACCCAGAAGATGAACTTTGATCTCAGAGACCTTCTGTGAGACTTTTGGCCAACCTCAAGGAAAAGTTGTTGCTTTATTTATTTTTATATTGCACTAACCTTTGATAGGCTTTTCAGATTGTAGTGTGGCTGTGTCGGACCGTCTCTATGTAGTATAATGTTTAATTGTGTCACATATGCTAATGTAATGCATATACACCCTATATATTTGTCACTAGGGAAGAAGTGTTTACATAACAAATATACAGGCCCTGGTGCAAGGAGTGGATTACAGTACATGACACCACACCTTTCCTACTGTACAGTTCGGTTTAATGGCGTTAGCGACCAACTATCATACTTAGCATTTACATATCTTAGTCCGACACCAACCCAGGTGCCTGTCTCCAGGACCATGGGCGGTTTGTCCCTACATATCCTGTAGCCTGCACTTCATAGAAGTGCCCCTATCTACCTCTGCGCCCCAAACCATCCGTAGCCGAGCCGAGGGCGGCTCTTTCAATTGCCCCGGGGGTATGCAACACCCTCGCCGATGCAAGGCAGAGCTGTGTTTGCGAATACGTCCCACCATGTAGCTTGCAGCCTGTGTAGGGTCTAGTCAGCCCCACAGCATGTCACTACATCACACAGGGGACATTGCAGTGGTAGATCCTGCCTGGTAAGGCAGGAGTTAATTGTTTTATGTGATGTCATATGTGTCAGCCAATCACATGTATTGCATCCTCTCTCTGTGAGCTGAGAGGTAATTGGAGGAGCAGCCACCACCTGACCAGTGGGAGTAATAAAACCCCTGGCCAGGAATGTTCTAGAGAAGACTCTTAGAGGAGTTCCAGACAGACCAGAGAGTCTGAACAAGTTAGACAGAGAGAGGAAAGGGGTATCATCCTACCTTCAAGGGTGATACCTGAAGCAATCCAGGACAAGCTGAAGCATCCTTCCAGGACACAGCTACCTCCCTGCCTGCCCTCTGCATCCAGGCTGGTGATCTACATCCTGTGGCTCCCTCCAAGTACCTCTCCAGTACTCCACCATCTTGTTAAAGGCACGTTGCTGATGTTCCTGTCGGTTCCAATAAAGAACTGTAAGTGTTTCTGTTCAACCTCTGCCTCCGTCTGGTCCCTGCTACTCCGGCTGTCACCATCACGGGCACCCTGTCCACCACACAGAGACTACTCTAGACACCAAAGGGTTGCCCCAGGGAGATCCGCTATAGCAGCCTCTCCCTCATCATTTCTTGCCAACACCACCCTGCTGGAGACCTGCCAGGCTGTAGGACAGCCCTCCGGTTCCCCATATCAAGCACCGTGACACAAGCGTGCTTAGGCCACAACCGCCAGCCACTCAGGTACTGCGGGCCCAGGCTGTCTCCAGGCCCCAAGAAAAGGCTAGGCCCCGGTGGGGGATGTTGCAGTAGTATCTACCATACATTGAGATCATCTGCTGTGTATAAGTTGCAGATAAAGGTATCTACAGGACATAGATCCATTTTGGAGGTATCCACTGTACGAAGAATTGTCCTGCTGTATCTAAGCTGCCATTATAGTAGTATCTACCATACATAGAGCTGAGCTGCTGTATCTAAGCTACCATTATAGCAGTATCTGCCATACATAGAGCTGAGCTGCTGTATCTAAGCTGCCATTATAGCAGTATCTGCCATACATAGAGCTGAGCTGCTGTATCTAAGCTGCCATTATAGTAGTATCTACCATACATAGAGCTGAGCTGCTGTATCTAAGCTGCCATTATAGCAGTACTGCCATACATAGAGCTGAGCTGCTGTATCTAATCTGCCATTATAGCAGTATCTACCATACATAGAGCTGAGCTGCTGTATCTAAGCTGCCATTATAGTAGTATCTACCATACATTGAGATCATCTGCTGTGTATAAGTTGCAGATAAAGGTATCTACAGGACATAGAGCCATTTTGGAGGCATCCACTGTACGAAGAATTGTCCTGCTGTATCTAAGCTGCCATGTTAGACAAAATGTCTTACAGAAATGCTGTATATATATATATATATGAGTAGGTACAGAAGGTCCATGCCGGTCGGGCTCTGGGGCGAGCTGTGTGGAGCCCCTGAGGTTGTAGCTTTGCCTCTGGTCTGCTGGATTGATATGTTAGGACATTGGGGCTTGTGCCAGGCAGATCCGTGACACGTGGGTCTTACACGCAGACAATGAGGCCATTCTATGGCGGAATCTTTAATAAAGGAGACATCTGCAGATTCCTCTCTGCTTCGCTCATGTGCCCCGGTCATAGGTGGGAGCCATCGCCCGCCATGTACCTTAGCGCGGCCGCACTGATAGCTTCTCTCCTCAGTGTTTAATCTGATGGGACTCGCCGGGTCACCCGAGGGCGAGATAAAAGACTAATAACTTCTCATATCTGCCTATTGTTGAATGGCTACTTGTTCGCTGGTGTTTGAAGCCTGATCACAGCGGCGCTAAGTATAGACGCGCCGCAACAAAGGCAGAACCAAAGAGGAACGCTCAGGCCCATTCATCCGCCAAATCCCAGAAGAGCGTCCTGCCAGGCGCTGCTCCGATCAAACCTGACGCCGCTGGATATAAAGGGGGATGCGAAGGTCTGATACATAAGTCACTGGATAGTAGCAACATTGTAACCAATTATATTAACGCTTCTATGCAAATTAAGTCGCCTTGCCTACAAATCTGTTTCTGGGTATGCAGATCCTACGCACAACTATGCGCTTCCTTGGTTACAGACCACAAACACAACTTTTGAGAGGTCTTCTCCAGCAGTTACGTAAATCAGGGAATGGCCACTTGCTGAAAAGTAAGAGTTCTAGTGAAAATTTACAAAATATAAGGTCGCATTAAAAGTATCCTAACGTTTTGTGCCTAAAGGGCTTGTCTGAGACTGTAAAAAAAAACCTTGGTGGCCTGGAGGGGGCTGCTTTAAAAAGTAAACATTTACTTACCTCTCTGCCATCTCTATGGTCCGTGCCCCATGTAAACAAACAGGGGCATGGAAGCCGAAATGTGCTCAGCTTCTGGCCGGCCACGCCCACCCGTCCCCATTCCCAGCTCTGTATAATGCGGGACAGGTGGGCGTGGCCAACCACCTCAGCTGGCCGGTAGCTGAGCGCAGGATATAACTCAGGATCAGTACAGGATAAGTAATGTCATGTATGTACACAGTGACAGCACCAGCAGCAGAATAGTGAGTGCAGCTCTGGGGTATAATACAGGATGTAACTCAGGATCAGTACAGGATAAGTAATGTCATGTATGTACACAGTGACTGCCCAGCAGCAGAATAGTGAGTGCAGCTCTGGAGTATAATACAGGATGTAACTCAGGATCAGTACAGGATAAGTAATGTCATGTATGTACACAGTGACTGCACCAGCAGCAGAATAGTGAGCGCAGCTCTGGAGTATAATACAGGATGTAACTCAGGATCAGTACAGGATAAGTAATGTCATGTATGTACACAGTCACTGCACCAGCAGCAGAATAGTGAGTGCAGCTTCTGGATATAAGACAGGATGTAATCAGGATCAGTACAGGATAAAGTAATGTCACTGCTAGCGTAACATTGACTGCACCAGCAGCAAATAGTGAGTGCAGCTCTGGGTATAATACAGGGCTTAACTCAGGATCAGTACAGGAATAATTAGCCATGTAGTGACACAGTTGACTGCACCAGCAGCAAATTAGTGAGAGCGCATGGATATAATACAGGATAACTCAGGATCATTACGGACTAAGTATTGTCCCGTAGTACACGTGACTGCACCAGCGAGCAGCATAGTGAGCGCAGCTCTGGAGATTAACAGGATTGTAATCCCCCGGATCATAAACAGATAAGTAATGTCATGTATGTTACCAGTCACTCAACCATCAGCGAGTATGTGAGGCAAGCTCTGGGGATATAAACAGATGAACTCACGGATCGTTGGCACACAGAGATAAGTAAAATGTTCATGTAATGTAACAGTGACCTGCACCAGCAGCAGAATAGTGAGTGGCAGCTCTGGAGTATAATACAGGATGCTAACTCAGGTCAGTACAGGTAATAAGTCAGTGTCAGGTAAACACCGTACTGCACCGCAAGCCAGAATAGTGAGATGCAAGCGCTGGATTGATATATACGGATGTCACTAGATAGTACAGGATAGTACTGTCAGTAGTGCTACAACTGAGCACTGCAGCCAGACAGGAATATGGAGTGAGCTTGGAGTATAATCGGATGTAATCGACTCAGTCACGGTACAGTAATGGTCATGTTATGTTACACGGCTGCAACAGCAGCGAATTGGGAGTGCAGCTTGGAGTAAAAACAGGATTGTAAACTCGAGATCAGTACCAGGATAGTAAGTATCGTGGCACAGTGACTGCCCAGCCAGCAGAATGGCGAGTGGGCAGACTCTGGAGTATACTTACAGGAGTGACTCAGATTCAGTACAGGTATATTCAATGTATGTCAACACAGTGACTGCACCGCAGCAGAATAGTGGTTGCAGTGGAGTATATAAGCAGATTGTAACTCAGGGATGTACAGGAGAAGGTAAATTCACATAGAGTCAGCATGGACACTGACGCACCAGCACAAATAGTGAGTGCAGCCGGAGTATAAACAGGATAACCAGGATCGATATAAGGAAAGCATGTCAGTATGTGCACAATGACGCACACAGCAGAATGGCTGAGTGCAGCTCAGGCGTATAATACAGGGTACTCAGGATGATACAGGATATATAATGTTCATGTCTGTCCCACGTGACTGCACCACAGCCAGAATAGTGAGTGCAGCTCTGAGTACTACTACGGATGTAACTCAGACTCAGTAAGAGGATACGAATGTCATGTATGGGCACAGTGGACTGCACCAGCAGCAGAATAGTGGTGCATCTATTGTGTTGCTGAGTGTTGGAGGTGTGTTGTTTTTGCTGAGCTCTACACCACCTGGAGCAATTCTCATCCACCCAGGCCTGCTCTCTCCTCCCCAGGGAGGGAGTGGGTTCACTGGGATGAATCCTGCAGGAAAGTCCCAGGCTCCTGTCTCCCGGACCAGGCCGGCGGGGGGCAGGAGAAGCCAGTTACCGGCCAAATCGGAGGGGGTAAGAAGATCTGCCCGGAGCCAAGGACGCAGCGATGTGACCTCGGCTGCCACCCCCAAGACCCAGGGAAGCCGCAAGGTCTCCGGAACACAGAAGATCAAGGCAAGTGACATCAGCCTGAGTGCTCCTCCTGGAAAGCTGGATGTATGTGCGGGAAAGCTGGGTGGTTCAGCTGGAAAGCTGGGTGCTCACGGAGGTGTGCAAAAAGCATGGGGTGATCTTAAGGCCCGGGAGTCTGCTTCCATCTATGGCTCCCGGATTGCTGAGCACCTCCGTGAGTACGAGGAAGCTGGAAAAGCGCTGAGGAGGCTCCAGGAGGAGATAAGGGAGACCTTGGCCCTAGCGGGGGTGGCCACTAAGAAGAAGAAGTCTGATTTTCTTACCACCATAGACAGACTAAAAGCCGAGGTCACCGCTCTGCAGGAGAAGCGACATCTAATCCGCGAGCACAGCGGTCCGTTCCGTGAAAAGTTGGAGAATGATGCCCGGTTTGATGACATGCGCCAGGAGCAGTTAAGAAAACTGAAGGGGCTTGAGATCCAGGCGGATGATGGCGATGATGAGGAGGATGAGGAAGACCTGCCGTGTCCGTCTGGTGGCCTGCACCAACACCAGCAGGCCTCGCACGACAGGCTGCCTGCGGAGCAAGCGCCATTACCATCAGGCTGTGGCTCTGCCAACCTGGAGGAGGAAAGTGATGAGAGCGGCCAGGGGGGGGGGCGCTAATGGCTCAGATCCGACAGCTTGAGTCTCCAGTTCACCTCCAGAACGTCCAAGCCGTCTCAGGAGGTGAGCTTGGTGTTTCGTCCCCTCCCTGTTTCCTCCGGGCGGGCAGCAGTGTCAGCCTGTCGTGTAGGCCCCGTTACCCAGCCCAGCACGAATCCTGCAGTGGACTCGGTGCCAGGGTGCGGGGAGAGTGCAAAGCCACGTTCCATCATGGCGCAGAGCACCAGCCTTGTTTGCAGTAGCAAGGATGGTGCAGGGAAGGCATCGGCCGAAAGGCCGGACAGTGAGGGCGATCCAGCAGGTCCTGGTACTGTGCGCTGCCCCCCAGTGGGAGGGGGGGGTGGCCCGGTGCCAGGGGCAGTGGCGGTGGCTCCTGTGGCCCCTAGCACTGTGGCTGCATCTAGCTCCGGTGAGCAGCGGCAGTGTGATGGGGCTGCTGGGGCTTGTGGTGCGGCGCCTCCCAAGCATCCCGAGCAGCCTGCAGAGAAAGGCGCAGTAAAAGTGTTGTTTTGCATTGGATCATCAGACCCTGGAGAGGGCACAAAAAGACTGCAAGGGCAAGCGGCCTCTTGCATCCAGCGAGCAGCAGAGCAGAAATATTGAAAAAACTACTGGACAACAAGGGGTTAATGCCAATGAGGCAGAGGGCACCTTTAAGATCGGGGTTGGAGCTGCCTCTTCTCAGGCTGTATCAGCTATGGAGGTGGCTCTACCCCCAGTGTCCAGTGACGCCGAGGCAACCCCAGGTCCTCCTGGCCCAGCTGGTGTGAGTGATGCAAGGAAGCGAGGCAGTAATACACATAGTGTGGTGGGAGTGGTGAATGGTGCTGAGGGGGGTGATCCTGTTGTGCGTGCTGGACCTTCTGCACCCCCAGTGGTGGCCGCTCCTATAAGGAGCTATGCGAGTGTCACCGCTGGGGCAAGTGGGGTTAACTCCTTGTCTCCTGGCTCTGGGAACAGCGTTTTGCAAAGGCGTCTTCTGGAGGCTCTCAGGAGAGGGGAAAAGTCAATCACTGTAGAGGGGAGAGATGTTGATCTGTCCTTCTGGACAGACAGGCATGGCCTGGCAGCCTTCCAAGAGCAAAGGGGGGGAGAGACTGTATGGTCTTTACCCACAACTGGGCCCGGAGCTTCCCATAGGAATGTGGTTCGTCTTCGCTGGAGGGGCAGTGACGCATGCCCACCCAGGTCAAGGGTGGTGGAGCTCCTCCTGAAGATGAACTTCAGGGCTAGTGACATCTTTGCCCTGATACATCCTTATGGTACTCCGGAGTTTGATGTCAGCTTTGTTCGGCTGGAGGGCTTAGAGCTCTTCTGGTCGAATTATGAGCTGGCAAAGAACGAGCCCGCATGGCGAGACTTTGCTGTGCAAGCAGTGTCTCGCCAAAACGCAGTCAAGAAGGTGACCGTTTTGACCCGTAACGAGTCACTTTCTTGCATGGACATCATGACTTGGCTAAGTCGTTATGGCGAAGTAGTTCAGGTACCTCAGAAAAACCGCGATGAATTTGGCATTTGGTCTGGAGCCTGGACCTTCATGATGAAGTTGAAGTGTTCAGGCGGCACAGTCGCCCACATTCCTTCTTCAGCCTTTCTTGGACGGGACAGAATCCTGATTTTCTACCAGGGGCAGCCGAAGGTCTGTCACAGGTGCGGTGACCCCACACACTTTAGCGCCAGCTGCCAAGTGCAGAAGTGCGCTTTGTGTGGTGGGCTAGGTCATCTCGCTGCATCCTGTAAGGACATTAGGTGTAACCTGTGTGGTGAGCTCGGACACCCTTTCAGCCGTTGTCCTCGCTCCTTTGCCAATGCGGTTGTGACCCCAGTGGAGGAGAGCCATGAGGTTGCTTCTGCTGGGGAAGGTACCAGCAGAGGTGGAGGAGCTGAGGGGTCTGTGAAGAAAAGTAAGAATAAGTCACCTTCTCAGTTGAGGCGGCTTGAAGCCAGACAAAAAGGGAGAGACCTGGGGAAGCCTCAGGTTGCTGGGGTGACCCTGGGTCCTTCCTCAGAGGCTGGTCATGCTACTGAGGCCCTGAGGGATGATGAGTTGGATGAGGAGGTCAGGAGGATGGAGCGCGAGAAAGGTGCCATGTCCTCCACGTCCTCCCATTATGAGAGTATGGATGAGGATAACAGGATTTGGCTAGAAAATAAGCGCAAGCAGAAAAAGAAAAGACGCGGCGTATCTAAGGTACCTAAGGAAGGGAAAACTTCCTCTCCTCTGGTTGAGCTTTCCAACCGGTTCCTCACCCTCGATGAGATCGCCTCCTCGGAAGGAGGGGCTGAGGGTGGGGTTCTGGAGGTGGCGGCGGAGCAGCCTGCAGGGGGCGCCGAGTCTCTATCCTCTGGGGATGCTGGGTCCTCAGAGTGGGAGACTGACTCAGAGTCAGGAGACAAGGACGAAGGAGAGGGTGGTCCGGGTGGGTCCTTGGGGGCCAGTAATAATATGGACACCTCAATTTCGTTAAAGAGAAGTTGCCCTAAATCTAATGAGAAAAAAGAAAGGGGATCATCTTCAGAGGACAGTAGGGGGAAGGGAAATAGTAAGAAAAAAGCCGTCTAACTCAATCACTCATGATGGCGGCACCCACTCCGTTGACGCTGGCGTCCATTAATGTCGCCAGCATTAAGTCTGATGCGGCTAGATTTGTGGCCTTTGATTTTCTCGGCCGCGTTGAAGCCGACATTTTATTTTTGCAGGAGACCAGGCTGCCAGATTTGGCGGCCGTGTTTAAAGCTAAGAGGGAATGGAGACACGGGCCTTCCTATTGGTCTCTTGCGGCCGAGCCGTATAGCGGGGTGGCGGTCCTTTTTACCGCACCGGTAGAATGCCGACGAGTTATTGAGTTAGAAATGGGGAGGTGCCTGATCCTGGATGTCCTCATGAAGGGACAAGAACTTCGCCTTATTAACATCTATGGTCCCCAGTCCAAGTGGGACAGGAAGTGTCTCTTGGGAAAGGAATTTTTTACGCTTTAACCCCCGTCTAAGAGTCTTATCATTCTGGACATAATTGAAATAAAAAAAATTCTTCTTAAATGGGTTTCAGTAAATAGATAGATAACTCATCGTATTGATGGGTGAAGGTACAGCGCTTGGGCTCCCTACCAGTCAGCTGGAGTCTGGACGCCTTTGATGTCAGAAGTTACACACAGAATAACCCAGAACAACATTCTCTGTGTAATGCTCAAGCTGTGTTACTGTGCCGTGTGAATTGGGCAAAGCCGGGCCCCCTTCCATATCACAGGCTGAAATTCTCATTGTTGCATGTCCATTCCTAATGGTGACTTTACAAAGTGCATCCCAGTAGTGGTAACACATGAGACCTGCTGCTTATTATCAGACTAGTATATACAAGTACAGCTTCATTCTCTACCTCTACAAGAATGGGTAGCGTACGGCCAATGCTTTGTTTTAAAGGATATACAGCTACAATGTTGTCTTATTCGGCTCCCTAATAGATGCCTGTGCCACAACAGTAGCGGTCTGTATGAGAAATGTGGGCCCCTCATATTTTTCTGTGGTTTGACACAAACAGTTACAGAAACCCCACACACGTCGTCGTTTCCAGTCCGTAGATTACTGCAAAGTCTGGAAAGCATTAGAAATAATGTGTGTTGAGAGCCAGCACGGATTTCAGGGTTAGAGGTCCCTTCACTTTATTATCTCTAGAGGGCAGTATCAAATTTTGTAGGTGGCTATGGGACCCCTTGAAGACAGGGCCCCGGGCTGCCACCCATTGCACCCTTGTTATAATTCACTACTGCATTCAATTTCTCTGAAATTA
The DNA here is from genome assembly GCA_019512145.1 of Engystomops pustulosus. Classification (NCBI taxonomy): domain Eukaryota; kingdom Metazoa; phylum Chordata; class Amphibia; order Anura; family Leptodactylidae; genus Engystomops; species Engystomops pustulosus. The sequence continues at coordinate 45,194 of WNYA01001848.1, read as the reverse complement.
GATCCAGAATGAAGTTTTATCTGATCAACAAGGATAAACTATGGTTTCCAAAATAGATGGAATCCTTCTGGAACAAATGTTCCCATAGGTCAGTGATGGCGAACCTTTAAGAGACCGAGTGCCCAAACTGCAAACCAAAGGCGATGTTTCTATTGCAAGGTGCCAACACAGCAGTTTAGTCCAATAGCGCCAGGACAAATAAAACACTTTGAAACATGAGGCCACCATTACACCCACATAAATAGCATAAAGACCATTATCAGGGGTCGCATAACATTTTTCAAGGAAGGGTAATACATATCCTCCCACCATTTTGAGAGTATTTTACCGAGGAGGAGTATGGAAACAATTTTGGTAGGCGCCGCGGCACATACGCCACACGCACAACTCCACTCACGCACAAAGCGCACACTACCTCTCCATCCACTCACACAGCGCAACACTCCACTCCACTAACACTGCGCACACTCCACTCAACTACACTAACTCGCTCACCTGCCGCACGCTCCACTAATACAGCCGCACACTCCCTCCACCCAAAGCGCACACTCCACTCCATCACACTGCGCAACACTCACTCCACTCACACTCCACTCGCTCACAACTGCGCACACTCCACTACGCCACACAGCACCACACTCCCTCCCACTCACACAGCGCCACACTCCACTCCACTCCACAATGCGCACACTCCACTCCACAATGCGCACACTCCACTCCACTACACAGCGCAAACTCCACTCCATCACACTCCACTCACATGAGCACCTCCACTCATCACCCAGCGCACACTCCACTCACACCCACAACGCGCACCACTGCGACACTCATCACTCACACGCGCACATCAGCAGCTCAAAATGCGCACCCAGCACACAACTCCACACACTCAAAAGCACCCACTCCACTCCACTACCATTCACACAGCACACACTCCACTCCCTACACTAAACAGCAACACACTCACTCCACTACACTCAACATTACACACTCCACTCCATACACTCCACAGCACACACTCCACTCCACTACACTCACACAGCACACACTCCCACTTCCACCATCACTCACACAGCACACACTCCTCCACTACACTCACACAGCACCACACTCCACTCCACTACATTCCCACAGCACACACCCATACACTCCACAACAGCATAGACAGCCACCTAGAGGCTACTAAGTGGCAGCAAGCCGGTGGAAAAGTGCCAGTGTCGGTCGAGGATGGAGTGACGTCGGAGACGGGCAGGCAGGAGGGCACGGGACCCGCAGGTATCAGGCCCCGGGACCCCGCAGGCAGCGGGCCCGGGACCCCACCGGATCAGGACCCCGCGATCTGCAGGCAGCAGGGGCGTGGACAAGCAGGCATCGGGACCCCGCGCTCTGCAGGCAGCACGGGTGGCAAGCGCGAACGAGCAGGCAGCGGACGCGGGGTCGAGCGGTCAACAGAGTGCTGGGACCTGGCAGGGGAGGTATCATTGATGGTCGGGGAGTGGTACGCGTGCAGCAGAGAGGTTTCGCGTTGCCCTCTTCTGGCACGAGTGCCATAGGTTCGCCATCACTGCCATAGGTGAACTAGTGCCCCGTTTGATAATACCCTCTATATGAATGAGGCTGCAGAGGGGCGCTCCCAGGTCTGTATTGTTCCTTATGCCTCATTTTGCTAGTTTGTTCTCCGGTAATTTTCTGAAAGTAGCTTCCGGGATCTGTCTGTGATTTGTTATTTAGAGTTTTGTCGATAACAGGAGCCAAAATTTAGCAAATCATAAAAAGATATTGATCGCGGCGGCTCGAGCCTTCTTTGTTTGTATCTGCAAATTAGCATGAAGTCAGACAAACAGACAAATCTTCTGTGACTGACTCATTACTCTGCCAGGTCCTAAATTTATGGAGAACATAATCTCCTTAACAAAAATATCCCAGGTTTTTTTTGTTTTTGTTTTATCTACTGTTGATGCTTTTCTAATGATCTCTCACATTTACGTTGTTTCCCAGATCCTGCATATTTCTGGACGTCAGGACGCAATATGAGGCGGTCATTACCGGGTAAGTGCCTGATTAGTTTGGTCATTTAAAGGTAAAATGACTCTATCGCTGTCCGGAAAACTTCCCATAAAAGTAACAAGCTTTCCTAATCTGGTGTAACAACGCCGAGGCTTCAGCTCTCCTCATTATTTCAGAAATAAATTACAAGTTCCGTGTATTTTTCGTGGGGGGAAAGTGGTGTCAATTAATGTTTCTATTTGAATCCGGCCGTCCTCTGCAGTGACGGCTGTAAAACCAACAACCACCACATTTTTTGTTCATAGCCCTTGTGTGGGGAAATCAGTAACATTGCTGAAAAGAAAAAGCGGTCAGACAAAAGAAAATCCATTTAAAGTGAAACTATAAAAATTGATTAGAACAAGTCACATTTATCTACAAGACAAAACATAAAAAGAATTTTGTAAACCCAACCGAAAGGTGTCATCTCTTGTTACATTTTTACTTCCCAACAAGGACTGATAGCAGCTGGATGTAAGGGACCGAACACAATGAATCCCAAACCTTCATATTACAAAAAAAAACACAGAGAGTCGGATTAATTCGGACAAAGATTGATGTACTCGTATATTCAAAATTGATAAGGAGCTTTGTTGTGCATTTGTTCAATATTACCGTTCTAAGAGGCAGTATTATAGTAGTTATATCCTGTACATAGGGGGCCGATTATAGTCGTTATATTTTGTACATAGGGGGCAGTAGTTATAGAGTTATTATTGTACATAGGGGGCGAGTATTATAGTAGTTCTATTCCTGTACAAGGGGGCAGTAGTATAGTGAGTTTATATTGTACAAGGGGGGCAGTATTATAATGTTATATTCGCACATAGGGGGCAGTATTTATAGTAGTTATATCTTGACATTGGGGGCAGTCTTGTATAGTAGTTATACTCTTGTACATAGGGGGCAGTTATTATAGTAGTTATATTCGTGTACCAGGGGGCAGTATTATAATAGTTATATTATGGCAAATAGGGGGCAGTATTATAAGGAGGTAATTATGCGACATAGGGAGCAGTATATAGTAGTTTTGTTTATATTCTTGTAATAGATGCAGTATTATAGTATAGTTTTATATTCGTGCACATAGGGGGCCGTATTATAGTAGTTTATTTCTTGACATAGGGGGCAGTATGATAGTAGATATATTTTTCATACGGGGGCAGTATGTAGTTAGTTATATTTGTACATAGGGGGCGTATTATAGTTTTAGTTATCTTCTTGTACATTAGGGGGCAGTTATATGAGTAGTATTAGGGGCTAGTATTTAGTTTAGTTAGTTATTTCTGGTTACATAGGGGCGTCTTATAGGGTTATATTCTGTGTAATAGGTTGCCAGTTCTTATAGTAGTATAGTCTTGTACATAGGGGGGAGTTTTATTAGTAGTATATTCCTGATAATAGGGGGCAGATTGTAGTGTTATACTGTACATAGGGGGCAGTCTTATATTAGTTACCTGTCCTTTATTCTGTACATAGAGGGTAGGATTATGTAGTAAATAACAAAAAAAAACAAACAAAAAAAAAAAAATTATATTCGATGTACATAGGGGGCAGTTTATAGTAGTTATATTCTTGTACACAGGGGGCCGTATTAGGCAGTGATATATGTACATAGGGGCATTATTATTAGAGGAGTTATATCTTGTACATGGGGGCAGTATCTATAGTTAATTCTTATTTACATAGGGGGGCAGTATTATAGGAGTTAATTTCTTGTACATAGGGGGCAGTATTATAGGTTATAGGTCAGTACGTACTAGTAGGCGGGGGGAAGTCTAGTATCTATAGTAGTTATATTCGTTAGCGCACATAGGTGGCGAGTATTATGGTAGTTATAGTACTTGTACACTAGGCGGGGCTTGTTATCTTCTTCGTAGCTCTATGAGTGATGGTCTGGTCAGGTATATACGGGGTACTAGTGTTTATAGTAGTATATCCTTGGACATACACGGGTTGTCATTCGTAGTTCTTATCAGTGACGTTATCGTAGTCTCTTCCTGTATCTCTACGGCGGGCCGTCTTAGAGTGTATGTTCTACTTCTTGTTATACTCAGGGCTTCCCGGCACCAGTTATCTTATCATAGTGTCTCCTTTGGTACCCTACGTTGGTTGGGCTACCGCTCATTCCTTATAGTGTATTATTCCCTTCTGTTTCAATAGGGGGCATTATTCTAGTGTTATCATTCTTTGTTCACCGTGTTGGGCCCCTCCCTGGCCTAGTATTTTATTACGTAGTTCACACATTTTGTAAAGTACCTGGGTTTGGACCCGTTATTTACTAGTAGCTTTACTATTCTTGTACATAGGGTCGGCCTGCTATTTCCTTTTATAGTTTACGTTATTTTGTCTTGCTACATAGGGGGCATGTAGTATATAGCGGTTATCTTTTCTCCGCGTACTAGGGTTGGCTGTGTTCTATTACGTATATAGTAGTTATTACTTTTGCACACCTAGGTGGGCAGTATCAGACGAGTCAGTTACTCGTCCTCGTCTACATCGGCGCGCTACGTATTATAGTGAAGTATGCCTCTTGTACATAGGGTTGGCCTTTTTTATGTGTATTTCCTGTTATATAGTTATATTCCTGTACATAGGGCATATCAATAGTAGTTATTATTCTTTATTGGGGACTTTTAATCTCTATGTGTTGGTCTTACATGCTTTCATGTATCAAGTACATAGATCTTGATGGCCCTAAAAAGTTTGCACCCTAAACAATAAGATCACTTTTATGAATGTACTCTCCTGCCGGGAATGGGCCTTTTCTGGTCATATTGTTGCCCTCAGAATCCATTAAATAAAGACGGGTTCCTCAACACCATGAAACTGGCTGGTTGAAGTAGATTTTTATTGATGGCTTTGTATAGTGCGATTGTGCACCTGCCTATTAAATGTCTATTAAATCTTCCATCTTTTATTTTTGGTAGTACCATCTAAGTATGGGCGAGAGGGTCTCTCTTTTTGGTGCTTATCATGTATTATGTGTCTTACAAAGTATTTCAAAATGCTGAACCCAAATACGCTTGTTAGGTCAGGTTAGTGCATAAGCAAAGGGGAGGGCACAGCAAGGAGCTTCTGCGCTTGTCTAGTAAATCATTTTGAAGACCTTACGGTGCCAAAGAATTAGGATGACCGCACCATTGGGTTTAAGATGTGAACATCCTGACCTTGACCCCCATGGGCTTCATGGTTGAACGCCCAACAATTTGGTGCTTAAAGGGTTATAAATTAAGGTTCCTAACTAGACAGATTTTGTATTCAAAGGTATCATTCATTAAAGCGGAAACATGTGGTTCTCGCAGTATTCCTAGGAAATCACACTAACAGCAAATGCTCTGATCTTAATACCTGCTTTGTGCACCCCATACACGGAGTTACTCGAAGTGAGGCATGTGCGAATCTCTGCCCCTGGCTCTATTATGCTTACAGTCTTCCATAGACCAAAAGTGTTGACCATTACTCCTTCTCAGGCACCAAGTCCGCATGGCCCAGCCGCTTCTTCCCAGCGATCTGTTTTTTTTTCTTAATCAGGGATCTACAACCTTCAAAGTTGTTTCCACTTTCTTAGGGGTTTCGCACAACACACCATTTTTTCACAATAAGGCACATATTGTAACACCAGGCGAAGAAGCTTATTTTAGCCGAGATTGACCTACAGACGGTAACGTGTAGGAACATAATGTATTTTTTCCCTATTTATCCTTCTTGCCACAGAAAAATCCGTTCAGCACGAGATTTGTAGAACGCTCTATAAAGGATTGATTTTCATTAACCTGCGAGCGAGTACCACCGTGCTTAAAACAAACTTCAATGCTTTGACCTATTAAAGTACTTTAAGCTGTGCCGTCAACTATCAGGCCGCCTAAAGCAAAGGGGTAACTTTGCCATGGTCCATTCTATATGAAAAAGAGAATAGTTCTCTCCGGGGGCACTTTTACCCCAGGGTTGGTGTGCGCCCCTCACCCACATCACAACATTTATTTGTTCCCACCACCAACGACATGATCATCCTCACATTCTGATGCTGGTCATAGTTTCTGTAATACAGCATAATATCACTCACTGTTATACAAGACGGTTCATTCAGGACACTTCATTTGTTTCTAGGACTTTATCTTTTTTGACCCAGTTACGGTATCAAAACAAGGACTTCATCATCGTAATCTGTATGACCCACCCGTGCGCTACCCTTCGACCCGGCGACTCTTGCTTTGGGTACTACACAGATCAGCGCAAGCAGTTCTTGCATGGTCCTGTGGACAATACTGCGACGTCCGGCCCTGAATTAACAGAAGTGACGCCAGTCTCTGGGTATAAACCTGGTACATGTGTATTTCCTTTTTTTAAATTTGTTCTATGAACTCCGGTTTTTGGGGACCAGGAAACTGCTATTTGGGAAACCAAAAAAACAGATGAGATCTGGCTTGTGTCACTTGCTTGAGCATCAAAGTCTATAATATTCAGTTACTGGGGTTGGTCCGACTCTTGATCCAAAATTAGGCCTTAATTTGACGTGTGACTCCGGAGACGCGGAACCCAGTTGGATATTAAGGAAATATCTCGCACTCCTTTTTTCAACACAAGCTTTATATGCTTTGTACCTCACCTCAGTTCTGTCATCCGGGTCAGTTATTTCCATTGCGCACGCTTGTGTCCCAAGCGCTTTCGGCTGACCTGTCCCCCTTATATTATCAGTTGACGGTTTATTACGCCGGAATAGGCTGATGTTGTGTGGCAGCCGTAACGCGGAGCTTCTGTTCGCAGGCTCAGTCTTTGGTATCACCCTTAAACCATGTATTAACACCCCATTGTTATAAACGTTTGTATTGCATCGGGTGATTTTCTTTTCTCCCCCTTGCGTACATTATAAGGTCACTAGTACGACTTGGTTCTGTCTATGTCCAATCCATTTCGGTTTTGTTTGAATTCATTCAAGAGTCTATGTATGTTGTTTTTTTTTTGTTTTTTTTTGTCTCATATATTGGTGTTATTTGGAATGTTATTGTTCACATGTCTCGAAAGAGCTTGGTCTTGATTAGAGATGAGCGAGCACTAAAATGCTTAGCGGGTAATCGTTTATTCGAGACGAAACTTTTCACCGATGCCGAGTGCTCGTCGAGAATAAGAGCCCAGTGAAAGTCATGGGAGACTCGAGCATTTTTCACGGGGACCAAGGCCTCTGCACAGGGAGTGCTGGCCAACACCTGGGACTTAAGCAAAGGATGGATGTGGACAAACCACACGAGGGACAGGAAACAGCAGGGCAGCATGAATGGATGCCTCTGGGCTGCTTAAAGGGAACCTACCACCCGATTCTACCTATAAGGTAGAAGGGTGGTCGGGGATGAATGGGACGTGAGGAGGCCCTTTTGGGATAATCCTCACGTCCGGCTATCTTTTATAAATTTACTGCGGGCTATGCAAATTTATTTATGCGGCTACGGGGCGGGAGTAGCCGGACATGAGGCTATAGTCGCGGCTACTCCACGCCCCAGTAGCCACATTCCTCCGCTACCATTTCATCTCGGCGCGCAGCTGCCTAGCTGAGAGCCCTCGTCCGAGTCCCCCGGCATTGCGGCCTACTGCGCATGGCCGTAGCTTCGGACCGGAGAGCGGCCTGCGCAGCCAAAGGCCGGGGTTCTGCGCATGCGCAGGACCGCGGGACTTCAGACGAGGCGCGCAGCTATGAGGAGGCTGCGCGCTGAAGATAAATGGAGGCGGAGTAATGTGGCTACTGGGGCGTGGAGTAGCCGACGATCAGTAGCCTCAGTCAGGTACTCCCGCCCCAGTAGCCGCCTAAATAAATGCATAGCCCGCAATAAACTTTATGAAAAAGATTAGTGGGCGTGAGGATTAGCCCAAAAAAGGGCGTATCCTCACGTACCATTAATTCCACCTACACCACTTCTACCTTTATAGGTAGAATCGGGGTGGTAGGTCCCTTTAATCGCACCTTATGCACAAATGATGGGCAACCGCATGGCCCTGACGAGTGACAGAATGAAGCTAGATAGCATCTAAAACATCCACTAATTGACCCTGACACTTATAGGGGACGGCATGCGGGGGCGCGGCCGCAGCGGCAGGTAGAGAGTTGCATGGCGACATACCCTAAATGGACTTTCAGGCTTCAAACCAATGGGTGGCAGAGAGCAGAGAGGAAAACAAGGAGGGTGAGCAAGAAGCGTCCAAATATAATCTCGGGTACATGATAAAAGTTTTGCCAGTATATTTTGTGATATTACACAGCAGGCGGTGGCGGACAAGTTAACATGGAAGCCATGAAAACAACCCAAAATTATGCCTGACACAGCTGTTGATTTAAGGGGGACCATGTATGGAGGCAGTGAAGTAGTAGTAGATTAAAGGTTGCTGCAGTTAAAACTATGTTAGTTGGATCTTGGCATTGGAGCTGGCGCTCCGTGCCAGGCGAGCTTCGCCAATCCAAGCCCCTGTCTCAGGCTACTCCCCAAACAGACACTTCTAGAAACTTTTGTATAAGATCAAGTGTAGATAGCGTTCTTATAAGTTTAGATCTGGAGGGGGTGAGGGGAATGTAAACAGATTGCGCAAGAAGCGTGAAATTGTGAAATAATATCGTTAAAAATGATAACGTTTGCAAGTATATTTTGGGGATACACAGCAGGGTGGCGAAAAATTAACAAGTTTGATGTGGAATGCCCTGTAATAGCTCTTGGGCGGTTGTGCATTATCGCCTAGGCTCAGCAGTTTGCACCGCTGCTGTCGATAGCGACGGCACTGCTGCTGTGCCTAGAGCTCCGCATGATGGCGCCAGGCCCACGGATGGAATTCGGGAGGAGGAGGACGGTGGAGGAGGGGGGGGGAGAGGAGAAATACTAGACCCTGAGACTGGACCGAGGTAGCCCGCAATTCTCTGCGTCGGCAGTAGATGACCAGCCCAGGGTCAGAATCGGTCCCAGCCTGCACCAAGTTAAGTGTCGTAGCGTTCTTATAGTTTGGGATATGGCGGGAGGTGAGGGGAATGTAAACAGATGGCAAGAAGCGCATGATGCCGCATGGAGCTTGGCGCTCCGCTGCCAGGCGAGCTTTCGCCAATCCAAGCCCCTGTCTCTAGGCTAATCCCCAAACAGCACTTATTAAGACCTTTTGTATAAGATTCAAGGTACTAGCGTTCTTAAAGGTTATTAGGAATGCAGGTGAGGGGAATGTAAACAGATGCGCAAGCAGCGCTGAATGAAATAATATTGGTAAATGATAAAAGTTGCCCGTATATTTTGTGGATAACACAGCAGGGCTGGGACAAAGGTAACAACTTTGATGTGGATCCATGAAAACAACCCAAATTGCTGAAACACATCGTTTGATAGGGGACGAGTATGGGGGCAGCTATTGGAAGACTTTGGAGGTAGCCATGGAGACAAAAGTGTGGAGGCTGCAGGCTGCTATGGAGGACAATTTAATTTGGATAGTGCATGTATGTGGCGCATTCCATAAAAAGTTTTCAAACCAGAGGAGCAGGTAGGTGGGCCCTCTAGAAAAATGAAATAGATTGAGGCGTTGTGGCAGTCCAAAAAACTTTTCAAACCCGAGGAGAGGTAGGTGGCACTCCAGTAAAATGGAATAGATTGCGTGACTGTAGTGGCAGTCCAAAAAAGTTTTAAAACGAGGAGCAGGTAGGTGGCCCTCCAGAAAAATTGACTAGATGAAGTGCTGTCTGGGGCAGTCCAAAAAACCTTTTCAAACCAGAGGCGCAGGTATGGGGCCCTCCAGTAAAATGGAATAGATTGAGTGCTGTATGTGGCAGTTCAAAAAGTTTCAACACCAGAGGAAGCATTATGGTGGCCCCTCCAGAAAAATGGAATAGATTGAGTGCCTGTATGTGGCACTCCCAAAAATTGTTTAAAACAGAGGACGGGTAGGTGGCCCTCCAGAAAAATAAGTGACATAAAGTTTTTTAACTATAGCTAGAGCCAGTGGCCCGTCAAAAAATAGCCAGTTTCCTCTGCTTTACTGTACAAAGGGCGGAGAAGGAGGAAATGAGGAGGAGGAGGAGTGGATAATCTTAGTTCAGGTTGAGCTCCGTCACCTGGTGGAGATTGGAAATGATGAGAAATCCAGCTTTATTCATCTTAATAAGAGAGTCGCCTGGCAGCGCTGTCAGTCGACAGGCGTGACGCTATCGGTGATGATTGACCACCAAGCTGCAAACTTGAAAACCCGCTAGGAAAGACGCTAGCGGCAGGGCAGGCCAGAACCTCCAAGGCGTACAGGAGCCAGTCGTGCGCACATGCCAGCTTGAACCCAGAGTAGTAGTTGTAGGAGCGGTGATCATTAGGACGATGGCTAGGTTCAGCTACGGTACTCCCTCACAATCGTTATGTATAAAATCAGCCTACTCGGCCGAGACTGGGGGACAGGGGTGACAGGGTCTTGTGGGGTGGTGAATAAAGTGGCAAAAGCCTGTCAAGCGTCCCCTTGCCAGTGCGGAACAAAGCTGCCTGGACTCGCCTACTCTCCCTCGCTACTTGTCCCGCAGAATACGCAACTCAGCGGCTAGCGCTGTCAGAAGGAAATACTGTTTAAGATTGTGTGAACCAGGGCCTGCTGGTATTCATGCATTCTTCTCACACTCCCTTTCCTATCCAGGGATGAGAGTGGAAAGATTTTGCTGTACCGTGGGTCCTCCAGGGAGAGTGAACACCCAGAATCGGTGCTGGAATACATTCTTTTGAACGCGAGGGTCACGGGATAGGCAGCCAAGACTGAACCTGCCATATGCGCCCAGCAGTACCAAGCGTAAGAATTCCACTCACCTACTGGCCTGACTGTCAATTTCTCCTCACTCCAACTCATCCAAACTCCTCTTCTTCTGCCCCAATACACGCTGAACAGTGAAGGATCAAAATGGTCCACTCTGTGTCTCGCCAACATTCTCCCTCCCTTTCCTCCTCATATCTCCACCTCCCCGATTATGCGCTGAGAAAAGACCCTTAAGGGTGCTTTGGCTATCAAACAAGGGATCTTCTTCCCCGTCTCTGTAGACGAGAGCAAAGCTCCGACTTCATGATGATCGAGAGTTTTTCAACAGGCCAAGCAGCCGGGACGATGGTGAGGCTCGATGATGGCGGGCATCGCCACGGACCATGCTGTGTTGACTTCCTCAAAGTTTTACTCAGCACCTGGACCGCATATCAGAAATCCACGTTCCCACTCTCCATTGTAGACTTGAGGGAAGCTGATGACTGACTACCAGTCTGGGGGAAGATGACATTCTGCAGTCTACAATCGCTCGGCTGTGGTAAAAACTCTGGATAACATGGTCAGTGTGGAATTCACCTCGTGGCAGCGCCATAACAGTCGCGTGAGGAGGGCGGCAGTTGGAGGCGGCGCTGTGCTGCTGAGAGGGCCAGCATATGTGCGGACTTACCGGAAACGGCACAGATGCGGCGCACTTCGTGAGCAAATCTGACAGAGTGGGTATGTCTTGAGGAAAAGCTGAACTATCAGATTTAAAACATGGGCCAGGATGGGACATGTGTCCGTTGCCGAGTTGCAGAGCCCGACTCAGGGTTACGGCCGTTGTCACACCACAACATGCATGGTTCAGTTCAAGCGGTATTGCCAGCCACAGATCAGTATGCGCGTGATGCCCTGTAATAAGCTCTTGGGCCGGTGTGCCTTTTATCGCCTAGGCTCAGCAGTTTGAGCCCCGCCGCTGTCGCTCGCGACCGGCCACTGCTGCTGTGCATAGAGCTACCGACTGTGGCGCCATGCCCAAGGCTGGTAATGGAGGAGGAGGAGGGTGGAGGAGGGGTGGAGGAGGAGGAGATATACTAGAACATTTTGAGACCGGAACGAGGTAGGCCCAGCCTTTATGCCCGTAGGCAGTATAGACAGCCCGGGTCAGATCCGGTCCCCGCCTGCCACAAGTTAAGTGTTAGTAGCGTTTCTTATAAGTTTGGGATATGGCGGGTGAGGGGAATGTAAAACAGTGCGCAAGAAGCGCATGATGCGCATGGACTGGCGCTCCGCGGCCAAGGCGAGATTTCGCCAATTCCAAGCCCCGTCTCTAGGCTTACTCCCAAACCAGCACTTCTACGAAGCCTCTGGATAGATCAAGTGGATCAGATCAACCAGCAACAAATATATATAACGCTACTGGAGGCGTAAGTAACCGGTTTGGATTCTCCTATGGTATTTTAGCCAATGTATGAAAGCACACTTTACTATGCAGATGAGGATGAGCTGAGTTATTAAACAAAATAAACGTAAAATAAAAAAAGGAATGGAAGACGTGCCTAATGAAAATCCAACCCTAATAAATTTTCCACTCGGTATTTGCAATGGATATGTGCGTCACTAAGCGCAAAACACCAGCAGGTCGCAAGTCTCACTACAAATTGCTCACAAGTTGCTAGTAGATGCACGCAGCAAGTACAGCCACCCGCAGATCACCCAGAAAATCAAATATATATAACGCTTAATGTAGGCGTAAGTTAAGAAGTTTTTGGATTATCCTATGGCTATTTTCTAGCCAAGTATGAAAAGCAATACTATTGCCAGATGGGAATGACGGGAGTTATTAAACAAACTAAACGTAAAATAAAAAAGGAAATGGCGTGTGCCTAATTGAAATCAAACACTAATTAAAAAGAAAAATTTCCACTTTGGTGTTTGAGGGGTATGGGTGTCATAGGAGCAAACACACCGTAGCAAGTCCCCCTGTCAAATTCCTCACAATATGGTACTAGCTGCAAAAAAAAAAAAAAAGTATAACGTTATTGTTAGCCCGAGAAGGGCTGTTGGGTTCTGGGAAATCATCTCCTGCCTAACGTAAGCTACTAGAAACACCCTAAAGTTTTCCCTGACCAAAGCCAGCAGCTCTCTCCCTAGCGGCATCCAGACACAGAATGATCCGAAGCAGCGCGGGCCGCGGGCTAGTATATCCAGGGTCACCTGATGGCCAGCCAACCACTGCTATCGACGTGTAAGGTACCAGTCACCCGTGCTGGTGGGTGGAGTGCAGAGTCTCCTGGCTTGGAGGCTCGGTTTCTGGCCGCCAAAAAAGCAAAACGGCGGGGAGCTGCCATTTTCTCGAGCGGGCGAAGTATTCGATCCGAGCAACGAGCAGTTTCGAGTACGCTAATGCTGACCGAGCATCAAGCTCGGAACGACGCATGTTCGATCATCTCTAGTTCTTGAGATTTTGATAGTGGTTTTTGTCCTAGTTCTATACAGGGGGTTTCACTATAAGAAAATTGCTACAAATCGCACATCATGATTTAGTTCAATTTATGAAATAGTCTAAGAAACTAATTGAATTAGCCACAGCAGGTGTTATTTATAGTGACGTTGCATTTCCTATGTTCATTGGCGCAATGAATAATGAAATAAAACAGCATTTGTAACCACAAAACTGCGGGCCAAAAAAAACGCATCCAACACACCCATAATTAGTAAAAAAAAACCCCTCTGATAAAGGTGTTTAAAATGTGCTAACTATTGCTGTGTGGAACCAGCTTTAAGGAAAAGGTTCGAGTCCAACATATGAATCTTCTCGTTTTCTATCATCTATAGTTAATTAAAGGGCAAAAGTCAAAAGCAAAAGGCCTTAAACTTCCTTCGGCACCAGACACAGTCCAAAAGTTAGTGTCAGGACCCCCTTAATCTGTTGACCAGACACCCCTTAATATTGCTAATATATCTCTCACATTTTTGTGATGTGTAGTCTAGATTGGATAAAGTCTATCAAACCTTGTCAGCAGTGTGAGAAAAAATAGTGAAAGTCTGCAGAGTCCATTGTGAAATTAAAAGAATCAGTGGAAATTCACATTACTATTACATGATACAGACAAAGAAACATTTCTAGGAGACTTATAAGGTGGATGTTACATTCAGGGGGAAACGATTCTGGTTGTGGGCTCGTTATCTTAAGTCGTAATCAGGAAAATAAGTTCCCATCTACTTCACGCCAGGCAGGATAAACATAGTCAGAATACAACTCACAGGGATCATCTAGGAATTCTGCCGCCACGATTTCCTTCAGTCTGAGAAGAGAATTTAAGAGATGATTTGGCGGAAAAGAAAGCAGCAAAGAGTCCATTTGTGCTTGTAAAGACGGATCAGGAAAGAGCTGCACACAGGAGAATATCTCCCAAGCACTTTACAGCTGACTAATGCACGGCACCAATTCTCCATCCATCCCGTCTTCATAGCCCTGAGCTGGCTCACCGAGGAATGAGATGGATTTCATACCCTGGTCATTCAGCCAGTTTAAATACACAATGTATATGACATAGTATCAAGCACAGCAGAGGGAGGGGGGCCATTGCATGATGCGGGGGGACAGCGGGGGTATATTGACATACCGGGCTCTGCATAAACAAGCAGGAATGTGTTCATGACACCCAGACGACTGCTACTTTGTTGTGCCTGCTATTAAGGTTTCATTAGTCGGTGAACTTACTTCTCATTTTGTCTCATTTCTCGCCGTCAGGCCTCTAATAGGTAAAAGTCCACCTGAACCTGAGATGTTTTGAATGTGTTTGAAAGTTTTTAAGATTATCGACGTATGCTATACGGGGGGGTTTTTGTGCACCAGAAGGAGGTGATAACTTCATATAATGAAATTCAGACTCTAGACGATCAGGGTTCATGACAAGGTCAGAACCAGGTACTACTAGGTTAGCGCTGGCTTATGCTTTATTGTCAAGCAAGGATAAAGAAGTGCCTCCCTTATAGACGTACAGCTCTTCTGGTAATGGTGTTAATGGATGGAAGGATTGTCATACTGCTGAACCAGAGCAAGTCTATCACACCAAAGAAGAAACCACCAGGAATCAGATGGCAGGCAAGAGAACCACAAATCCCTTATTAAAGATTCAAAACCTATACCAGGTTGGAGACCAGCTGGTTGGGCAGATTTTATTTGAATAGTTGGGCCCCCCGCTCCTTGTAGACCAAATTCTTTGTTTCGTAACCTAGATACATGGAATATGGGTTTACGTCACGGTCTCTCTGAGAAAAACACACTTTTGATTTGGCTTTTGGCACAGACATTGGGCAACTTGAACCCTTACATCCTATAATAGTAGGGGAATCACCAATAAGCTAAGGATTAATCATTAATATGTTGGTCCGCCTATTCCCAATAGTAAAGGACCTCAACCAAACTTCAAGTGATTGGGATGCTTGAGATGTCAGCAACAGGCTTCAAGGGAATCCTGGGAGTGGTGTAGTAGGTGTTCCTAATGGTTGGTTGAGGGATCAGGATTGAAGAACGTTTGCCCTTTGAAGGCAATACATAGAACTGGGTTATGCTCTGAACATCTCTCCCTCCCATATTTGTTTTTGCAGAATTTCTACTGTAAAGCTTCCAGTGTTTGTTGTGTTTGTTAATGTCTCTGTTTGCCTTTGACTTTTAATGTGATGAGTTGTGTCCCTGAACATTACCATTTTTTTTCTTCTCGGTTTTTTATTTCTTGTTAATTAAAAATGTGACTTTCAAGACAAATGAGAAGGAAAAGCTTTTCCACGGAAATTGGAATTTATTAACCTGTTTACAGTGGTTGTGGAAAGTCAAAATACTACTTGAAAAACATGGGAAAATTTCTATCATTACTTAAGGCTTCAGAGGCTGTCATACAATCCACTTTAGGGTCTCTATTAATCAGTAACACACTAACCCCAGAAATGAACACAAATCACCACCTATGTGCAGGACTGAAACTACTCAGACAGTTCACAGCACTGTAGCACTTGCCTTTGCCCAACCACTGTTATAGAATTCGTACCACTCACACAAATTCAATAATCTGACTACATACAGTGAGCTCACCTGCTCCCCCTGGTGGTGGCTGCAAGAAGGCAACCATTTACAATTTTTAAAATACATTTTTGTTCTCAGTTTTTTTTGTGTTTGTGATTTTTTAATGTTCGACATGTAAGGTGATAGCATGCGAAATAAGTACCATGATTTTCCCAGAATCTACCTCATGTTTACTTGACTTTATTACAGAAAGCAATAGGTTGGATTGCATCTAATTGCGGACATGGCTGTGGATCATTGTGGGGGCAAATAATTTGGCCAATGGGAGATGCCAGACAGAGTCTAAGAGAGTTTCATCCTTTAATCTACTACAGAGATCTTTTGTTCCAGCAGGGAAAACCTCGTGGGTTCATTCAATAGAGTAGATAGAGAGTTTGTAGTTTGTGTCAGAATTGATGAGACATGATAACAGGACGCGACCAGGCAGCAAAGTTAGCCAGAAGCCAGAAGAAACACCCAGTAGCTGGTGGCAGGATAACAGAAACCAGGATCAGACCAGGAGCCTACCCCAGGAAGAACAGAAGGACACTGCCCCCATAAAAGATATGGACCGAAATTGAAGAACTCAGACTCCAGGGTGAAATCTTAACATAAAAAGGTTAACCTTCATAAACACAAAATTGCATTTTTGGGAGGACGGAAAATTATTCTATAATGACACTTCATTAAAGTTTCTAATAGACTTTTGGTTTATACTTATTCTTGACTTGCTTGTCAGTTGAAAGAATCTCTTCTGCTTACACCAAGGACTTTTGTTTGGTCATCTTTACTTGTATTGCCTTGGATAGTGGGGTAGATAACCAATGAAAAACTCTTCATGCAGCAGACAGAACCATAAACCCAGAAGTCAGGTGAATCTTCACTCCCTACATTTGGTGTGTTCTCCATCGATGCAAGTCACTCAGCTCTGCAGCATCATCACTGACATCCCACATCACTTGTTTTTTCCCCCTTTGTGTTAATGTGCGATTAACTGTTGGCTACAATTATACATGATTGTACGTTTTCTGCACGAACGTTCGACCACTATCGTAATTTTCACTGGGGCTCTAATCTTACGGTTTTGCCACAGTTATAAAAATAGGTTACATACAAAATTATGAAAACCAATAATTCAACATTGTCTTTGAAAGGCATACAGGCGAGTGGTGAGACGCAGCCTCCATGCATTACAGATTCTCACGGCATTCACACCAGTTTATTGTTCTGCTTGCATCGTCCTTTTCAACATGACAATGAAAATATAAAAAGTTTCTGGAAACCCTCCCTAACTGGTGTAATGTGGTTGGGACACGATCCTCGTGGTCGGTGGTAGAAGGGCAGACGCTCTAATTTTAAAGAGAACAAAAGGTTGTGGGATGGTGGTAGAAGAGAGAGGCTGTGAGAGCACGAGTGTGGTTGACTGGTAGAAGGGGAGCTGGTGGGAGAGAACAAGAACATGGTAGTAGAGAAAGCGGCTGGCGGAGGAGAGCCATGCGTGTGGTGGTAGAAGGAAAGAAAGCTTGGGGAGAGCAAGAGTTTGGTGTGATGGTGATGATGTCGAAGAGAACGGGCTGGAGGACGAGAACAAGAACATGGATGTGGTAGAGAAAGAGGCTGGAGGAGAGCAAGAGTGTGGTGGTGGTTGGTAGCTAGAAGGAAGAAGTTGTGGTAGGAGCAAGGAAGAGTGTTGGTGGAGGTGAGGTAGAAGAGCGAGGGTGGAGGCGAGAGCAAGAACGGGGTGGTGGGTAGAAGAGAGGAAGGTTGTGGAGAAGAGCTAAGCGGTGGTGATAGTAGAAGAAGAAGAAATAGAGGAAAGAGGTTGGTGCAGAGCAGGGTGTGGTGGCGGTGCGTTGTGTTTGGTTGTGGTGGCGGTTGATGAGTGTGTTGTGGGTAGAAGGAGAAGCTTGAGAAGCTCAAAGAGTGGTGGGTTTGCTGGTAGATGGTGTTCTGCGGTCGACGTGCGCGGCTGGGTCGCGCAAGGGGTATGTTGGTCTTGTTGCTGACAGGACGAGGCTGGCGTGTAGTAGAAACAAAGAGTGTGATTGTGTTGGTGAGGAATAGACGGGATCAGGCTTGTGCCAGAGAAAAAGGAAAAAAGGTTGGGTGGTCGGTGGTGAGGATCGAGGAGCGGGTGGGGCGCCCAACAGTACCGTGGGTAGTAGCATGGACTGAGAGGTGGTGAGTCTAGAGCACGAGTATCGTGCTGGTAGCCGGGCTAGAAGGGAGGGGCTGGGGAAAGAACCACCGCATGGAAGAGAGAAAAGATTTGGTGTTAGGGGTATGGTCAAAAGAACTACAACATAATTATGATAGAGGGGGAGAAGAAAAGAGGTGTCAGGGGTTTGTGGTGCGCGAGAGGACCATAGCAAGCATGGTGAGTTGGGGTGGTAGAAAGTAGAGGGAGGTTGGCATAGGGTCGGAAGGGATGATGGTATAGAAAGTAGAGGAGGTTGGCATAGGTGGAAGTAGATGAAACACATGGATGTGAAGGAAAGAGTGTGCTAGGAAAAGAGGGATAGTATAGTGGTAAAGGGATTAGTTGGATACGTAGTATGCGAAGAAACTTAGAGATATGCAGTGTAGTAGCATCATAAAAGGAAAAAGTGAGGGAAGAAACGAGTGGGGGAGAACTGTGAAAGAGAGGGGGGGGTGGTGCGACGAAGAAGAAAGTTGTAAATAAAAAGGAATGTGCATGGTGAATAAAGCGAGTGGTTGACAATTAGAAGAAGATAGTGGGATTGGAGATGTGGTGCACAGTTTGTGATGGTGGACGGGAGAAGAGTGTTGTTGTTTAGGGTGGAGCTAGTTGGCAGATGAGAGGAGGTGGTAATTGCAAGGGGCTTGGTGTATGGGTGTTGGTAACATTAGGGACAGTGTGGTGATGGGAATAATGAGTGTGGATTCGTGTGGTGGAGTTTGCAGGGGAAGGTGAAAGTTAGTTAGTGAATGGTTGAGGGTAGTTTTAGTTTAAGTCAAGATGAAAGAGAGAGAAGGAGAATCTGATGTTAACGCTGAGAGCCTAATAATGATTTGTGGTGGGTAAGCCGACAGAGTTCATGATGGTGTAGGGACAGTGTATGGTGTAATGGTTGGAGACATGTAGGATTGGGTTTTGTAGGTGAATAGCTGTTGGATGTTTTTTGTTTTTGCCGGCAACTCTTTCCCCTCTTTCTTCTTTTTTTTGCAAGAAGGTGACTGTGGTTGAGGTTTGTGAGATAAATGAGTATTAGTGTCTTTCCTAGAAGGAGTTAAATCCCGCTCTTCAGCGTGGTGCTTTACTCTCACAGGGACGTAAGTATAAGTTCAAGAAAAAGAAAAAGAAGTCTCAAAATTGCCTATCAATTTGTTCTTTTTAGTTCTTCGGCTTGAAGATTCAGTCATACATCGTCTGCTCACCCCATGTGTCGAGTCCATTCACGGGGTCTGACATTTTATATCTCTTTTCTATCCATTTCCTACCTTCTGTTTCCTGGAGGTAGGGGGCACCACAAAGGGACCTTTCCCT
This sequence comes from Engystomops pustulosus, assembly GCA_019512145.1. Taxonomy (NCBI): domain Eukaryota; kingdom Metazoa; phylum Chordata; class Amphibia; order Anura; family Leptodactylidae; genus Engystomops; species Engystomops pustulosus. The sequence goes on along the minus strand of WNYA01001848.1, from coordinate 25,848 downwards.
CCCTCAGGTCCGGCTCGCAACAACGGTCGAAGAAATACCAGTGAAACTAAAATCTAGTCTTAAACTGTTACAATAAACACTACAAAAACACAAAACCATTTAAGTATACATTCCATACTAGTCAGGTAGGTCAGTCCGTGTGTTAAAGGGGCGGGGAGAGCACTCATGAAAATCATAAGAGAGTGCACGCTCTGGAGTTCATAATGTACGAATACTATATCTAGAGGTCCTTCGTAATATATACACAGTGGGGGCCCTGTATAATAGTTTGGTCTCTCTGAGGTAGTTAGAGAGCATTTGCGTGGCATAGATTTTTGAACCTTGTAATGGTTAATCGTGTCTTTTGCTGTGATTACATGTTCAGTTTTCCCCTATCCTGGGACAGCACAAAATTTTGGCTCTTTTTGGACTTTTTGGCTGCAAATGTCTCAACATTAATGAGGAAAACAACTTAGGGGTTACCTACAGGATGAGGACACCAGCCATGTGACTGTGGTATATTATACAGGAGAGGACACAAGCGCCAAACTTGAGAGGGGTTACTATACAGGAGGAAGGACACAGCAGTGATAATGTTGTTTGAGTATACAGCAGAAGGACACACAACCCATTTGAGGGGTTATATACGGAGGACTCGACAAGCCATGTGATGTGTTATATACAGGAGAGGACACAAGCCATGTGATGTGTTATATAAAGGAGAGGACACAAGCCACTTTAGGGGGTTACATACAGGAGTGGACACTACTGTTAATTTGGGATTTAACATGTTGCATTTTTAATGCATTTTGAAACCTATTACAACAGCTGACGAGAGTTGACTTTCCTAATTACATTGCTGTTAATATTTGAATGTACAAAACGCATAGCAAACGCAATGTTAACACATGCGTTAATTTGGCGTTTATATTGCGTTTTGTAAATGCAAATGTTAACAGTAATTAAATAAGTCAGTTCACCTCTCCTCAGTTGTTGTAGTTTCAAAATGCATTAAAAATGCAATTAGACAGCTATGTGTGACCTCACGCTTAGTAACCAATAAAAAAAAACAATTAAAAATTTTGACAAAAGCAGGTTACTGTGCAAAATGTTAAACAGTTAAAGCATGTGAAATAATTCCAATTTACATGTTAAAATCGGGTCCATACAAAAAAAAAAGTTCCTTTGCACCTGCCCTGGACCAGGTGCAGAATTGCGCCAAAAATGACGCAGAAATGGCACAAAAACGGTGCAAAAACAGCAAAAGTCGCACCGAACATCTGGAAAACAATGATACATGAGGCACACTGCACAAAGGTGCAGACAAGGCATGATTGAAAAAGAACAGAGTTAAAAGTCACAAAAATGGCGCAAAAACTGCAAAAGTCACAAAAATTTGACAATTTGCCTAGCTGGAACTATGATACATGTGCCCCAGTGACATTTTAAGTATAGGCAACTCAAAGTGCCACACATCCCCAACAATTTCATGTATCAAAAAACAGATGGGATGTGCAAAAAATGGCTATAAACCAATTAATTGCCAAAAAATAGAAATTTTATTGAATACACTAAATACACTAAGCACTAACATTTAAAAACATTTAAAAGGAAGCCACATCAGAGGTGGAACACTGGGGCGCTGCATCTCCTCCACACAATACTTGGTGATATTATTTCTTTTACACTGTATATTGCTGCATTTTTTCCTTGGATATAGGTATCATTCATTGATGTTAGGATATCTGTTGCACCTTTACCATTGAGGGTTACAAATGCACAGTCAGTCATTGTTTACATCACTCTCTATCTGAATAGAAGCCGAGTACAGGTCCACCATGATCTAAAAGGGGGGAGATCATAACAGGGCATGTTATTGTCATGCACTGCTTACAGCACAACATTCTTGTGTGCTGATTTTAAATGTTTTTAAATGTTAGTGCTTAGTGTATTTAGTGTATTCAAAAAATTTCTATTTTTTGCCAATTAATTGGTTTATAGCCATTTTTTTGGACATCCTATCTGTTTTTGATACATGTGCCCCAGTGACTGCACCAGCAGAACACTGGGTGCAGCTCTGGAGTATAATAAAGGATATAACTCAGGATCAGTACAGGATAAGTAATGTCATGTATGTACACAGAGACTGCACCAGCAGCAGAATAGTGAGTGCAGCTCTGGAGTATAAAATAGGATGTAACTCAGGATCAGTACAGGATAAGTAATGTCATGTATGTACACAGTGACTGCACCAGCAGAATAGTGAGTGCAGCTCTGGGGTATAATACAGGATGTAACTCAGGACCAGTACAGGATAAGTAATGTCATGTATCTACACAGTGACTGCACCAGCAGCAGAATAGTTCGTGCTGACTCATTTTGCTGTGAGCTACTGACGGGTGTGGTTGTGTGCTGCTGAGCTCCTGCACCACCTGGAGCAATCTCCATCCACCCAGGCCTGCTCTCTCCTCCCCAGGGAGGGAGTGGGTTCTGTGGGATGAATCCTGCAGGAAAATCCCAGGCTCCTGTCTCCCGGACCAGGCCGGCGGGGGGCAGGAGAAGCCAGTTACCGGCCAAATCGGAGGGTGTAAGAAGATCTGCCCGGAGCCAAGGACGCAGCGATGTGACCTCGGCTGCCACCCCCAAGACCCAGGGAAGCCGCAAGGTCTCCGGAACACAGAAGATCAAGGCAAGTGACATCAGCCTGAGTGCTCCTCCTGGAAAGCTGGATGTATGTGCGGGAAAGCTGGGTGGTTCAGCTGGAAAGCTGGGTGCTCACGGAGGTGTGCAAAAAGCATGGGGTGATCTTAAGGCCCGGGAGTCTGCTTCCATCTATGGCTCCCGGATTGCTGAGCACCTCCGTGAGTACGAGGAAGCTGGAAAAACGCTGAGGAGGCTCCAGGAGGAGATAAGGGAGACCTTGGCCCTAGCGGGGGTGGCTACGCAGAGAAAGAAAAAGTCTGATCTACTTACCACCATAGACAGACTAAAAGCCGAGGTCACCGCTCTGCAGGAGAAGCGACATCTAATCCGCGAGCACAGCGGTCCGTTCCGTGAAAAGTTGGAGAATGATGCCCGGTTTGATGACATGCGCCAGGAGCAGTTAAGAAAACTGAAGGGGCTTCAGATCCAGGCGGATGATGGCGATGATGAGGAGGATGAGGAAGACCTGCCGTGTCCGTCTGGTGGCCTGCACCAACACCAGCAGGCCTCGCACGACAGGCTGCCTGCGGAGCAAGCGCCATTACCATCAGGCTGCGGCTCTGCCAACCTGGAGGAGGAAAGTGATGACAGCGGCCAGGGGGGGGCGCTAATGGCTCAGATACGTCAGCTTGAGTCTCCAGTTCACCTCCAGAACTTTTCCTTTGGTGATGATATCCCGAGTGACGACCAAAAGAGGAAGAAGACGAGACCCAAGAAGACCAAGGCGTCTCAGGAGGTGAATCTGGTGTTTCGTCCCCTCCCTGTTTCCTCCGGGCGGGCAGCAGTGTCAGCCTGTCGTGTAGGCCCCGTAACCCAGCCCAGCACGAATCCTGCAGTGGACTCGGTGCCAGGGTGCGGGGAGAGTGCAAAGCCACGTTCCATCATGGCGCAGAGCACCAGCCTTGTTTGCAGTAGCAAGGATGGTGCAGGGAAGGCATCGGCCGAAAGGCCGGACAGTGAGGGCGATCCAGCAGGTCCTGGTACTGTGCGCTGCCCCCCAGTGGGAGGGGGGGGTGGCCCGGTGCCAGGGGCAGTGGCGGTGGCTCCTGTGGCCCCTAGCACTGTGGCTGCATCTAGCTCCGGTGAGCAGCGGCAGTGTGATGGGGCTGCTGGGGCTTGTGGTGCGGCGCCTCCCAAGCATCCCGAACAGCCTGCAGAGAAAGGCGCAGGAAAAGTGTTGTTTTGCATTGGATCATCAGACCCTGGAGAGGGCACAAAAAGACTGTCCGGAGTCTGCAAGGGCAAGTGGCCTCTTGCATCCAGCGAGCAGCAGAGCAGAAATATTAAAAAAACTACTGGACAACAAGGGGTTAATGCCAATGAGGCAGAGGGCACCTTTAAGATCGGGGTTGGAGCTGCCTCTTCTCAGGCTGTATCAGCTATGGAGGTGGCTCTACCCCCAGTGCCCAGTGACGCCGAGGCAACCCCAGGTCCTCCTGGCCCAGCTGGTGTGAGTGATGCAAGGAAGCGAGGCAGTAATGCACATAGTGTGGTGAATGTGGGGGTGGTGAATGGTGCTGAGGGGGGTGATCCTGTTGTGCGTGCTGGACCTTCTGCACCCCCAGTGGTGGCCGCTCCCATAAGGAGCTATGCGAGTGTCACTGCTGGGGCAAGTGGGGTTAACTCCTTGTCTCCTGGCTCTGGGAACAGCGTTTTGCAAAGGCGTCTTCTGGAGGCTCTCAGGAGAGGGGAAAAGTCAATCACTGTAGAGGGGAGAGATGTTGATCTGTCCTTCTGGACAGACAGGCATGGCCTGGCAGCCTTCCAAGAGAAAAGGGGGGGAGAGACTGTATGGTCTTTACCCACAACTGGGCCCGGAGCTTCCCGTAGGAATGTGGTTCGTCTTCGCTGGAGGGGCAGTGACGCATGCCCACCCAGGTCAAGGGTGGTGGAGCTCCTCCTGAAGATGAACTTCAGGGCTAGTGACATCTTTGCCCTGATACATCCTTATGGTACTCCGGAGTTCGATGTCAGCTTTGTTCGGCCGGAGGGCTTAGAGCTCTTCTGGTCGAATTATGAGCTGGCAAAGAACGAGCCCGCCTGCCCGGAGCCAAGGACGCAGCGATGTGACCTCGGCTGCCACCCCCAAGACCCAGGGAAGCCGCAAGGTCTCCGGAACACAGAAGATCAAGGCAAGTGACATCAGCCTGAGTGCTCCTCCTGGAAAGCTGGATGTATGTGCGGGAAAGCTGGGTGGTTCAGCTGGAAAGCTGGGTGCTCACGGAGGTGTGCAAAAAGCATGGGGTGATCTTAAGGCCTGGGAGTCTGCTTCCATCTATGGCTCCCGGATTGCTGAGCACCTCCGTGAGTACGAGGAAGCTGGAAAAGCGCTGAGGAGGCTCCAGGAGGAGATAAGGGAGACCTTGGCCCTAGCGGGGGTGGCCACTAAGAAGAAAAAGTCTGATTTTCTTACCACCATAGACAGACTAAAAGCCGAGGTCACCGCTCTGCAGGAGAAGCGACATCTAATCCGCGAGCACAGCGGTCCGTTCCGTGAAAAGTTGGAGAATGATGCCCGGTTTGATGACATGCGCCAGGAGCAGTTAAGAAAACTGAAGGGGCTTCAGATCCAGGCGGATGATGGCGATGATGAGGAGGATGAGGAAGACCTGCCGTGTCCGTCTGGTGGCCTGCACCAACACCAGCAGGCCTCGCACGACAGGCTGCCTGCGGAGCAAGCGCCATTACCATCAGGCTGCGGCTCTGCCAACCTGGAGGAGGAAAGTGATGACAGCGGCCAGGGGGGGGCGCTAATGGCTCAGATCCGACAGCTTGAGTCTCCAGTTCACCTCCAGAACTTTTCCTTTGGTGATGATATCCCGAGTGACGACCAAAAGAGGAAGAAGACGAGACCCAAGAAGACCAAGGCGTCTCAGGAGGTGAGCTTGGTGTTTCGTCCCCTCCCTGTTTCCTCCGGGCGGGCAGCAGTGTCAGCCTGTCGTGTAGGCCCCGTTACCCAGCCCAGCACGAATCCTGCAGTGGACTCGGTGCCAGGGTGCGGGGAGAGTGCAAAGCCACGTTCCATCATGGCGCAGAGCACCAGCCTTGTTTGCAGTAGCAAGGATGGTGCAGGGAAGGCATCGGCCGAAAGGCCGGACAGTGAGGGCGATTCAGCAGGTCCTGGTACTGTGCGCTGCCCCCCAGTGGGAGGGGGGGGTGGCCCGGTGCCAGGGGCAGTGGCGGTGGCTCCTGGGGCCCCTAGCACTGTGGCTGCATCTAGCTCCGGTGAGCAGCGGCAGTGTGATGGGGCTGCTGGGGCTTGTGGTGCGGCGCCTCCCAAGCATCCCGAGCAGCCTGCAGAGAAAGGCACAGGAAAAGTGTTGTTTTGCATTGGATCATCAGACCCTGGAGAGGGCACAAAAAGACTGTCCGGAGTCTGCAAGGGCAAGCGGCCTCTTGCATCCAGCGAGCAGCAGAGCAGAAATATTAAAAAAACTACTGGACAACAAGGGGTTAATGCCAATGAGGCAGAGGGCACCTTTAAGATCGGGGTTGGAGCTGCCTCTTCTCAGGCTGTATCAGCTATGGAGGTGGCTCTACCCCCAGTGCCCAGTGACGCCGAGGCAACCCCAGGTCCTCCTGGCCCAGCTGGTGTGAGTGATGCAAGGAAGCGAGGCAGTAATGCACATAGTGTGGTGAATGTTGGGGTGGTGAATGGTGCTGAGGGGGGTGATCCTGGTGTGCGTGCTGGACCTTCTGCACCCCCAGTGGTGGCCGCTCCTATAAGGAGCTATGCGAGTGTCACCGCTGGGGCAAGTGGGGTTAACTCCTTGTCTCCTGGCTCTGGGAACAGCGTTTTGCAAAGGCGTCTTCTGGAGGCTCTCAGGAGAGGGGAAAAGTCAATCACTGTAGAGGGGAGAGATGTTGATCTGTCCTTCTGGACAGACAGGCATGGCCTGGCAGCCTTCCAAGAGAAAAGGGGGGGAGAGACTGTATGGTCTTTACCCACAACTGGGCCCGGAGCTTCCCGTAGGAATGTGGTTCGTCTTCGCTGGAGGGGCAGTGACGCATGCCCACCCAGGTCAAGGGTGGTGGAGCTCCTCCTGAAGATGAACTTCAGGGCTAGTGACATCTTTGCCCTGATACATCCTTATGGTACTCCGGAGTTCGATGTCAGCTTTGTTCGGCCGGAGGGCTTAGAGCTCTTCGGGTCGAATTATGAGCTGGCAAAGAACGAGCCCGCATGGCGAGACTTTGCTGTGCAAGCAGTGTCTCGCCAAAACGCAGTCAAGAAGGTGACCGTTTTGACCCGTAACGAGTCACTTTCTTGCATGGACATCATGACTTGGCTAAGTCGTTATGGCGAAGTAGTTCAGGTACCTCAGAAAAACCGCGATGAATTTGGCATTTGGTCTGGGGCCTGGACCTTCATGATGAAGTTGAAGTGTTCAGGCGGCACAGTCGCCCACATTCCTTCTTCAGCCTTTCTTGGACGGGACAGAATCCTGATTTTCTACCAGGGGCAGCCGAAGGTCTGTCACAGGTGCGGTGACCCCACACACTTTAGCGCCAGCTGCCAAGTGCAGAAGTGCGCTTTGTGTGGTGGGCTAGGTCATCTCGCTGCATCCTGTAAGGACATTAAGAGTAACCTGTGTGGTGAGCTCGGACACCCTTTCAGCCGTTGTCCTCGCTCCTTTGCCAATGCAGTTGTGACCCCAGTGGAGGAGAGCCATGAGGTTGCTTCTGCTGGGGAAGGTACCAGCAGAGGTGGAGGAGCTGAGGGGCCTGTGAAGAAAAGCAAGAATAAGTCACCTTCTCAGTTGAGGCGGCTTGAAGCCAGACAAAAAGGGAGAGAACTGGGGAAGCCTCAGGTTGCTGGGGTGACCCTTGGTCCTTCCTCAGAGGCTGGTCATGCTACTGAGGCCCTGAGGGATGATGAGTTGGATGAGGAGGTCAGGAGGATGGAGCGCGAGAAAGGTGCCATGTCCTCCACGTCCTCCCATTATGAAAGTATGGATGAGGATAACAGGATTTGGCTAGAAAATAAGCGCAAGCAGAAAAAGAAAAAGCGCGGCGTATCTAAGGTACCTAAGGAAGGGAAAACTTCCTCCCCTCTGGTTGAGCTTTCCAACCGGTTCCTCACCCTCGATGAGATCGCCTCCTCGGAAGGAGGGGCTGAGGGTGGGGTTCTGGAGGTGGCGGCGGAGCAGCCTGCAGGGGGCGCCGAGTCTCTATCCTCTGGGGATGCTGGGTCCTCAGAGTGGGAGACTGACTCAGAGTCAGGAGACAAGGACGAAGGAGAGGGTGGTCCGGGTGGGTCCTTGGGGGCCAGTAATAATATGGACACCTCAGTTTCGTTAAAGAGAAGTTGCCCTAAATCTAATGAGAAAAAAGAAAGGGGATCATCTTCAGAGGACAGTAGGGGGAAGGGAAATAGTAAGAAAAAAGCTGTCTAACTCAATCACTCATAATGGCGGCACCCACTCCGTTGACGCTGGCGTCCATTAATGTCGCCAGCATTAAGTCTGATGCGGCTAGATTTGCGGCCTTTGATTTTCTCGGCCGCGTTGAAGCCGACATTTTATTTTTGCAGGAGACCAGGCTGCCAGATTTGGCGGCCGTGTTTAAAGCTAAGAGGGAATGGAGACACGGGCCTTCCTATTGGTCTCTTGCGGCCGAGCCGTATAGCGGAGTGGCGGTCCTATTTACCGCACCGGTAGAATGCAGACGAGTTATTGAGCTAGAAATGGGGAGGTGCCTGATCCTGGATGTCCTCATGAAGGGACAAGAACTTCGCCTTATTAACATCTATGGTCCCCAGTCCAAGTGGGACAGGAAGTGTCTCTTTATGAGGATCAAGCCCTACCTTTTTACAAGTCGGCAGGTGGTCTTTGGAGGGGACTTCAATGCTGTCACGAGGTCCCAGGATAGGGGAGGTTCCAGAGACAAGCTGACTTATGATAGCGTCGCTCTTAATAGCATAGCTAGTGAGGCTCGCCTGGTGGATGTCCACATCCGGCACACCCCAGGCCACGCGGGGTTCACCTATTATAGGGGTAGCTGCAGGTCTAGAATAGACAGGTTTTATTTAAAGGAGGAAGCCATTTCTTCAGCAGTGTCCGTTGTTGAGGTGGAGTTCTCCGACCACTGTCTAATTTTGTTTTCTCTGAATGTTACAGAGACCCCCCGGATGGGAAGAGGCTACTGGAAGCTCAATTCGTCTCTCCTGGAGGAAGCGGAGATCAGACAATCCTTTGAGGACTTTCTTCAGAGCCAGGTACCATTGCTGGGCCTTTGTAGCAGTAAGTCAGAGTGGTGGGAGATGCTCAAGAAAAGGGTGGCAAGATTCTTCCGCCAGCTCTCGAGCCTCAGGAGCCTGGACAGGTACCGCCTGTATCAGGGCCTGAGGAGGAAACTCGAGCATCTCGTCTCGACTGGAGGTAGTCGTGAGGACATCTCCAGAGGGAAATCCTTGCTGAAGAGGTGTCAGTACGATAGACACGCATCTTTGGTTTTTGAGAGGGATTACGGGAAATACCGCTCGCCCGACCCTTACAGAAACTGCAAGATGTCAGTGAATGGTAAAGTTGTCACAGGACTGGTTGACAGTACGGGATCCCTGAAAAGGTCCAGATCAGGGATTCTGGAGGTCGTCAGATCCTTCTACTCGCACCTCTTGGGCAGGAAGGATCTAGATCGTGATGTGATGTCGGCTTTCCTGGCTGAAACTGTCCCTGAGCCAGGAGTAGACCCCTCTCTTGATGTTTTGACAGAGATGATCAGGGAAGAGGAAGTCAGCCGGGCGATTGAAGGGCTCGCCCTCAAGAAATCGCCGGGTCCGGATGGCTTAACATCCGAGTTTTATAAGACCTTTAAGGACGCCTTGGTTCCCCTCTTGACTGAGGTATATAATGAGTGTCTTTCCTCGGGCGCTCTGCCGAAGTCAATGAGGAGGTCTGCCCTGATCATTCTGTCAAAGGGTAAGGACCGATCTCGTATTGAGAACTGGCGTCCCATAGCGCTTCTCAATACAGACAGAAAGGTTTTGGCAAAGGTGCTGTTTAATCGGCTGGTGCAGTTTGCGCCCCAGCTCCTTTCGGGGACCCAGCACTGCTCTGTTCCAGGCCGCAGTACATTTAGTGCTGTGCTTTGTGTCCGGGAGGCAGTGGAGCAGGGCAGGGCTGGTAACTGGAAGGGGTACTTGCTGTCCTTGGATCAGGCAAAAGCGTTTGATCGGGTTGACCACGAGTACCTCTGGTCTGTCCTTCTGAGGTATGGCCTGCCGGGGGAGTTTGTCAATTGGCTAAAGGTTTTGTACGCAGGGGCAGAGAGTTTCCCGCTTGTGAACGTTTGGATTGGCCGCTCTTTTGAGGTCGGGTCTGGTGTTCGCCAGGGTTGTCCTCTGAGCCCACTTTTATACGTGTTCGCGATTGACCCATTCCTTAGGAGGGTTGATCGTGGGCCGTTGGTGGGAGTCGGGATGGACCAGGCGGCACCGGAAGCCACTCTAAGGGTGGTAGCGTATGCCGATGATGTCACTGTTTTTGTGTCCTCGAGAGGGGAGGCGCAATGGGTGATGTCAGAGGTTGACCGCTACTCAGAGGCTTCTGGGTCCAAGATCAACCGGGATAAGTGTGAGAGTCTCTGGCTGGGAGAGGGGGATCCAGGGTTTGATCTCCCGGACACTCTTCCAGGGCCCCAAGACTCTGCCAAAGTTCTCGGCATCGAATTTGGCCAGGGGGATTACCCCATGCAAAACTGGGACGGCAGGCTTAAGATCGCCGCCCAGAAGGTGGACCAGTGGAAGGGTTGGTCTTTGACCCTCAGGGAAAGGGTGAACTTGATTAAAACTTACCTGCTCCCATTGCTGATATATCTGGGCAGTGTGTGCATGTTGCCAGAACCCCTCTTGACTCGAGTCTACAGTCTGTTCTTCCAGCTGTTATGGGGGAATAGGCTGAACCTAATCAAGAGGGAGGTTACTTACCGCACGAGGAGACAAGGAGGGTTGTGTATGGTCAACCCTGTGGTATTCCTAGTGAATACCTTTCTTAAGATCAATGTAGCAAACCTCTGGAAAGAGAGGGCTCCTCCGTGGGTATACTCCTGCAGGGGATGGTTTCGGCCTTTCTTCCAGGAATGGGAGACAGGAGGGCAAGTGAAGGATCTCCGCACACCGCATGGGCATCTTCCGGCTTATGCTACCCCGGTTCTGAAGGTGATTCGCCGGTGGGGTCTGGGAATGTGGGAGATCAGGACCATGTCGAGGAAACTCCTTGACAAAAGGGTTCTGTTTGCCCGTTTCCAGAAGCCTCTGGCCCTCAGGGATTGCCCAAGTCGGGATCTGGGGGTGGGTTTAGGTCTTTTGAATTCTATCAGGATCCCCTTGAAGTTTTGGGACTTGACTTGGCGCTGCTTCCATGGAAAGCTGTGTGTGAGGGACAATCTGAAGTGTAGGAGCTCTGAGGAAAGGGGTTGTCCCCGG